>JAIGNY010001509.1:927500-1007500 GCA_020152595.1 Chiridota heheva
GAGCTTCTCTCGGCCCCACAAGTAAATAGCCGAGCCCTTCCAAAAAAAAGAAAACCTCCGGATAAAATTTTCTCTTTCCTTCATCATGCTTCCCTCTACAACCATAGTTAGTCCTCCTCTCCCATCCCCCCTCTCTACTTTATCTTTTTGAGCCCATGCACCTTCTCTCTCGATCCCAGCTTTCTGGCTTTTACTTTCTTGTTTCTCTCAATCTCCCTCTATATAGCCTCTCAGGCACAATTTGACCCTCGTTGTCGTGGTGCCATTAAAACCTCATCAAACAAACAAACAAACGTTACCTACTGATGGGTGTAACCAGGGGTATACCCGATCATCTACCCATCTCCACCTCCAACGGCTCCTAAGATTTTGCTTAATTGTCTATGAATTTTACTAAAAGGTTTGTATTTTGAAGCAATGAATATTTTGTTATTCAATAGCCTCCGAACACTTTAACTTAAAACGTGATTTGACACAATTTTGCAGCAATGTTGTTCGTTCTAAGACCTTCTTATCCGGAAGGCTCGCTAGTATATGCATGGATATTTCAAACCTACTAAACCTCAACCAATATTTGCTGGCATTACGTGATTTATGGCAACAGTTCAACCAATTCATACACAGATACACAAAATATTTGGCCTATGCAACGAAAAGCTCTTGATACTCACTTGCAATACTACAATAGCTGAATAGGGACATGTGTGATGTAGGGAGTTTCCACCAAAATGGTTGGCAAAATTCCTCTCTTCATACGGTAATGCACCATCCTCTAACATATTTACTGTGCATGAGAATTTCAGGTAGGCACGTAAGCTTATGTGTTTTTCACAATCTGTTCACTTGTTATCTGGATTTTTTCACTGCCTTTTACAAATTCTTGAAATGAAAATCAAACACGCAGAAATGAACAAAAAGAAGAATATTCGCAATTTAGAATCTGGAATCTCATAACGTGAACTGTATACAAATGATCCTCAAATTCTCCATTATTTCAGAGACATGGAAAATCTGATAGCATTAAAATAGATGATATGGTCCAAAAGGAACGTCCCAGATTTATCGAAAATGGTCTTTAAAATCTTAAAATCTTTGACAATGAAGATAAATTTTATGCACAAACACGCTTTGAAACAAATAGCACCTGCCATTTGTATGCTTACGATGAATAAACTCTCCTTTAAAAATGTACATGCTTACTTAATCATGAACTCCCTCTGCAAGCAGCTGCTCGTAGAAATGTAATTACTATGTCTAATCAAATCTCCTTGGCCTCTATTAAAAAGTTCAAAGTTTGGAATCTATCTAAAAGAATGTGCAACACATTCTAGACTAGATGACTAGAGACTAATTAGATTGTTCATGAATCCGCATTGTATTTCATCAACTTTATTATTCCTTTCTTCCAGCGGCTTTAATTTGAGCTTAAGGTGGGGATACACCCAAAATTGCTATTTTAAAAGGTAGTATATAAATGGACAAATAAAACCCCTTTCCTAACTATAAACACCTAATAAAGTATACATTTTCTGAAAGAAGAGATTAAATTCGACACATTGATGTATAATTTGTGTATGTAAATGACTACTAATTTGCATAATTTGTGCATATATTAAAATATATGTTTATTTGAGATTTTTATGTAGCTATATAGAAAGTTAGATAACTTGATATGTGTTTATTATGCCATACTTCAATTTAAGGACATAATAGTATATGGTTAGGTTATGCATCGTATGAGAGGATTTTTACAAATTATGCATATTAATTAGGATATGGTCACGTGACCAAATTTCCAGCAAAATGTTTTAAATACTAAACAAGTCAGTCTAAAAAGCTCTCATAGGATTGTTGGGGGATTCACACTCTATATATGTACCAAACTTAAAAGGTATAGATGGTACATATCATAAGTTATTCAATGTTAAGCATTTACAAAGGCGATTTTGCGCAAATCGCGATTACATATACAACATACAACATACATTATACGTGAATTTAAAATTCGAGTCAAACTCGTGTTAGTTGTACAAATGCAATGCACAATGGAAACATCACAGCTAGCTATTCAATCATGTGACTCATCATGTGACGGATGGTAGCAACTAATATAACACACAACCAACCTTAGCAGGCCAATAGTGGGTTTGGGGATGTTTTCCAGCTAATTTATGATGAAGAAAATGCTACTTCCGGTTTTAAAATGTCACTTCTGGTTTTAAAAATGCATCTTTTGAATGGAAACTCTAATTTCTAAAACGTATTTTGACCAACTTATTGATGGAATTTTCTTTTAAAGTTTAGGTAATAGGAAGAGAACATACTAAAGTATCTAAAAATGATACAAACAAAATATGGGTGCAGGAATAATATTTTAGGGTGTATCCTTACCTTAAAGGTAGATCGATTAGTTGGGGTGACATTAGCCAAAAAAATTTAAGATCCACTAAAGAACAGAAAAAGCAAAACAAAATCATCAAAGTCGGGTTATAATTGTCCATTTTACATGTTTTACAGCTTTTTTTACGACAGATTTGCAAATATACCAATTTTTGTGTTACTCTTGTGATGTGTCAACGAGAAATAGTTTCTATTGTTATATGTGCATCCATTGTTCTGTTGTTTCCTCTTTGAAAAAGCAAAGACAATTCGATTAAAGGGGACTTGATCGTTGTCATACTCCCAAGCTAAACAGGGCATTTTGAACAGGTCTAAAATAAACAGCTTGGGGTGGAGAAGAGGGGGATTTTAAGAAAGCAAAAGCATTTCGAACTCTTTATACATCACACTTTTATATACACTAACAAAATATAAAATGTGATATTTATATTTTTAAAATTACATATGCTATTTTCAAACTTCAACGACTATTTAACTCAGAAGAAACGTGTTCATTGTGGTCATTTGACGGAACAGAAAATGGTGACAGTTTACTAGCTACGGTGTCGGTGTATCCATGCTGTTAACATTCTGAGAATGAATTAGTTGATGACAACACTTTAGTTTTTCCAGGTAATATTCCTTTATTTAAAAGGAATGAGAATTCATCCATCGCCCCAAAATGGAGGAAATGTACATAAGTTTTACTTTAAAATGTAAACGTCTTGAATATTTGCATTTAGCAGAAGGCGCAAAGTTATACTTTTCCGAATAATGCTCACCTCTTTGTTGATTACTGATCCAGTTTTCTAAACGAGTTATCTATACAAAACACTCATCTTTTAAAATATACTATGGCGATAAGCAGCCCCTCCCCCCCCCTCCCCTCTTCTCCCTCCGCATCCACAAGATTTCGTTACATGAACTTTGGGGAATCTTCCGAGGAATCACTAGAAAAATCTGTATAAAAAGGATATAATGTATTATTTCAGATGTTATAAAATGCAGCAGATCCAGTGATGAAAAGTTTCTCAAATTTTGCTCCATTTTTGTTGAAGATTGTCTGTTTTGTCTGATTTTAGTGTTCTCATGTGCACGTGAAAGGGTTGCTAATTACTTTTACTGTAACGCCTTCAGCGCTGGTTCCTTCAGGTTCAACGTGTTGGTTTCTCCATGATTAGTTTTCTCCAATTTTTCTGTCTTGGGTCAGGTCTTTCTGCATTAACATGTCAAAAAGCGTAACACGCAAAACGATACTGGGCCTAAGCTACAATGTGGATAATGAAAGGTGATGAGATTGACTTTTAATAATGAAGTCCTCAACACTTTACATTTTAAGTTAAATATAAAAATGGAAGTAAAGGAAATAGTTTTAGTCTTGTTAAGTTTGGGAATTTTGGTTCTCTTAAAGAAATAATAAAGAAAGCTCGCTCATGCTCACTTTCCTTTATTGATAAAACGTCTCATTCAGTAATGACTATAAAAGCAAAAGCCAGTTTGGACAAATGAAAGTAAAATCCCTTTGACAGTTTGAGATTAAAAAGAGACTCAAACGGGACATGCAAGTATTCAAAGGGATTTCTTTGTAGCATTTTAAAGGCACTCAAAGGAGTTTCAAAGGGCCACATACCTTCAAAGGGTCTTAAAGGGTCCTTTGAGGACTTTTAAGTGTGACAATTTACATATATTTAAATTTATCTTAAGAACAATAATTTGAAGATAAAATGCGATTTGATATAATGTAATTCAGCATGCAGATATGGGAGTTTAATACGTTTTCTGTGGCTCTGTATTGGCTGGGGGTATTTCTTAAGCATATACCAACAAAATATCAATAATGAGATGGGCGGAGTCACATTAATTGACACCAATAAATGTTCTGTAGAAATAGAGATTGATAATTGCATTAACGTTTATATCTTAAAAATTTATACGATCAGTCTAGCAGTCTAGTGTGTTTTTTACTTAATCCTTGTTTGATTCCTTTAATATTTTGCTTCAACCATTTGTGCTTAATTTTCTTTTTTTTTGTAGCATGTCAAAAAGCGTAACACGCAAAGCGATACTGGGCCTCACCTTCAATGTGGATAAGCAGCTAGGGAAATTAAAATCTATATACAAAGCAGACGCTCTTATTTATTATTTACAACACGTCTCAGTCAGTTGTGACTGATTGGCAAGAGGCAGTTGGACCAAAGAGCTAATCACCGTTCTTAAAGACAGGCTTTAAGTATGAGTGTTGTAAAGATAGACATGTTGGTTGTGCGCCACCTTCTTTTGGCCTACGTGACTCACAGTGAAGATTTGTATGAAGAGAATGGTTGTTTATTGTTTGTTTTACAAGAGATATTTTTACATATTCATTACATTTTACGTTTTATTGTGATGTTTTATGCAACGTAGAGACCACGTTGGACTGAATTAGACCCAGAACTGGTTGATTATAAGTTGATCATAGGTTCATTTAGAATCCGTAGATGCTGTTGTTAGGATGACGTGTAACGTTAGGCTTTGCGTTGAATAGGCAGGAACATACCGTATGTTACAACCTGTGATCGAGGTTGACCTCTATTACTTTATGGTTTATAAATATCATGACTACGCTGATTCGCCGGTGAGTCATTGTTTTCATGTTGCCTAATGTCAAAACTTATGTTGTAGTACTGGTGGCATGACAACGTTATTTCATGGACTCCTATTAAATGCCACTCCTTACATTGTACTTAACATCTGAGGATATTGAGATCTGCTTAATTTCATTTTGTTATTCAGCTAAAGCCCAAGTGAGATCCCATTTGAATTTCAAGTCAGCATGTTTCATGGCCCTTTCCTCTCCAAACGGAGAACAGTTGAATATTACCCACTCACTCACTCCTGTAACGTGACGTCTAAAACGTCAATTGTGCGAACATTAGTTGTTCTGCTCCTTAAAGTTTCAAACAGTCAGACCCGACCTGATACATAACCAGGTCGGGACAGATTTTTCTACTTCATTTTCTTTACTCTAAAAACCTTAGTTGTTGTGGAAGTTGGTGCTGAGTATCAAATTAGCAATGGATGAAGTCCTTATTGTGTGGTTATTCTAATTAAGATAAAGTGGTCTCATTATTTGTTACAGTAAGTTTGTGGTTATGATTTGCTGGAACAAAATTTTAGGGAAAAGGACAAGTCATAAAAGTTTGATATTATAGTCATATAATGAAAGAAATTGGAATTTGTACTAGGCGACCGACGAAGAAACGGCGAGTTTTTTTATCCATCATGAATTAAAAGGTGCTATTTGTATTGGAGAAAAGAGAAGAATTTCACCTCCATCCAAATGACTAAATAAACTCTTGACATATGCATGCTTTCAAGCTTCACCCATGAATTGGGATGAGAACATAATTTAAACGCGGAGGGCATAACTCATGAGGGAGAGAGGTTGAGATTAAGAGAACCCCATTAGAGTATTCTGAACTTTTAAATTAAAAAATACCTTAAAGTGCGTGTGTAGGTGCAGGGGACAATCAACCCATGATTGAATTATCTGAAGGAATGAAAGAATAGCATCATAAAGATATTTATCTGTAACTTCAAAAGGCAAGTAACTCAGTCGGCTGAGCGCACGACTCAGATGCTAGAGGTACCAGGTTCGAGTTTTAAGGGTGATTTAACCAGCGATTTTCACAGATATGCAGTACGACTTACTCTGACTTTCCTCCAATTTTTCCTGTCTTGGGTCAGTCTTTCTGCATTGGCATGTCAAAAAGCGTAACACGCAAAGCGATAATATAAAGCGATATTTAACCAGCGATTTTTGACAGATATGCAGAACGACTTACTCTGAAATCAAGCGCATAGGTTTGATTACTGCATCACATAGGTTTGATTATTGTATCACACCTTCTCCCCCACCCGACACTTTGTGAAAAGTGACCAATGGTTGAGTGGCGCTTACCGTTCTTCTGACTGGAGCGTAAGCCGTTGGTCTTGATAGTAATAGTTTTACCCCTTGCCTGGTTCTCTGAGTACTTCTCGAAAAGATGGATGCTAATCCGGTGTGCATCTGCTTTCCATTCTGGCAAATTCATTGGGTTTACACTGAAAACAAGTCATTGTGACTTAAGAGCTTTCCCTGGTTTATGCCTAAAGGTGAAAACAAATTCGTAAAGACATTAGACAATTTAGACAAGTCCACCACCGTTGATATAATCAAGCTGAATTAATCTTATACTTACCGTCATGGCCTCATTGTATTTATCAGGTTTGATGAAGCAGGCATTTATCCTTCAAAGTTTGATGCATCAGTTAATTTGAACATCGATAAAGAACAACCAATTGGTCAAAAGTCTCTGCAAAACAGACATCCTTTTTAACTGATTTACAACGAGCGTTACACGCCGATGTTTTTTTTTTTTTTCTGGGCAATAATGATTTTGTGACAGCGAATATATACAATGATCAGATCTACATTAATCTCCGGACTTACAAAAAATATGTTGCAGGATTACAATATTTTCCAACCAAAAATATGTAGCCCTGAACTCAAGCCAATGGGATTGTACTAAAGAAAATGGCGTCTGGGGTGCGGTAATCAGAGCTTAAAATATTGATATCTGTATTTTTGTGACTATCTTACCATATAGTACTTTATTTCTAAGCAGCTAATACTTGTGTGCTATGTTACGTACTATACAACATTTTTGTTTTCTTTATCATTGCAGATTACATTGGATGATGTCTTGGAAATTTTTCTGCAACGTGGTCAGTCATGAAAGGGTACAAGACGTTGCTTAAATATATTTAAGAATATGATGCGTTTTAGTATAATATACTGTATATACTATATTTTCTTGAACTATATTCAGGTTTAATGAGTATCTTTAGGCATTGTTACTTCTGGAATGAACGTAATCTGTGAGTGGAGAATGGTATTCACATATTTACCTCTCGGCCTTTCCTGTATTACTTTCAGCTACTTTTAGTTTTTTTGCATCAATTCCAAAACATTAAACTTGATTGTCATAGACAATATTACAACACCTTACTTTTTAAGCTGATGTTTTCATCAAATTTCGGAAATTATTTCTAGGTATATGATGAATGTTTGTTTCCATATTGAAAATAAAAGGCTTTGTTAAAAAATTGCTGCATAAAATGTCATATTTTCGTGTGTTGTTTGAGTAAATATTATAATCAAACATCGTCATTTTTCTGTAGCTTGAAATTGAAAAAGCAACTGAAATAGTTTTAAGTGACAAGTGGGAAGAACTGGTGAGCAATTTTGCAGTCGTAATACGAACGTTGGTGACCTATTCTTCTAGCAGTCACTGTAGTTTTTGATAAGCTCTTAATGAGCATGATCTGGAAAATAAGTTTGTGCTTAAGATATTGATATGTGTTTTTTGTGTGAATGATATGTTATTTGTAATAGAATGGTACGTGTTAATTGTATGCTATGATACAAGCCATACACAAAGGTTGTTCTCTTCATCATTGCAGCTTACGGGGGATGATTCTTAAATATGTTTAATAATATGATGCGTTGTATTATAATATACTGTGTATACTATATATTCTTGAATATATTCAAGTCAAATATTATGAGTATCTTTAGACCTTATTACTTCTGGAAAGAAACGTTATCTGTGAATGAAGAATTGTATTCACCCATTTAAAAGCTGTCATTTTCCCGTAGCGTGAAACTGGAAAAGCAACTGAATTAGATTTGAGTGGCCAGAAGAGAAGAACTGGTGAGCAACTTTGCAATTGTAATTTGTACGTACATTGTATGGCCTACGATTAATATTAAATTATCTCATTTTTCTTGACATTTGAAAAACGCAAACCTGAATAATATCTGTATTATTATTACACCTTATCCTTACTCTTAGAATCTGCTCGTAGCAAACGTCCATTATTACAATTCAGTTGATAGGATTAATCTGTCAACAGTTTACACATCTGAAAGTCTTAATATACAGTAATGTTATTTCTAAACAGCATGGCACCTATTACTTTTGTGCTATGATATAAGCCATACAAATTTTTGTTTCCTTTGTCATTGCAGATTACGGAAATGATGTCAGGAACTTTTTCTACAGCGTGATCAGTCATAATAACGTTGCTTAAATATGATGGGTTTTAGCCAATTCTTGTACTATATTCAAGTTTAATGAGTATCTTTAGGCATTGTTAGTTCTGGAATGAACGTAATCTGTGAATGGAGAATGGCGTTCACACATTTACCTCTTGACCTTTCCTGTATTACTTTCAGCAACTTTGAGTTGTTTTAGTATAGTGCCCAATTCCAAATTTTAGGCTGAATTCAAAAGTTTGGTCCCACAATGTTTTTCATGGTTTCTATATCTTTGAGATCCGCTGATTCAGAATCTGAGTGATGCTACCCTGGTAACCTTGAGCATTTTGAAATATTGAAGATGGCTGCCAAGATAGCTGCCGCCACATAAAACATGTTATAACTTTGCATTTAAAGCACCTATAAGAGTGTTTTTTGTGTCTAAAACTAGGTTGTTCATGCCATAGATTCCATTCCTGACAATTCAAATATATAGCCGCCACCGTGCAATATATGCTATGTCATTACTTTCAGAGCATCTACAAGAGTGGCTTTGTGTCCAAGAATTGTTATTTTGTCCGAGAATATGTTATTCACACACTATTTATAGGCTTTATTTATATATCAAATATCTCTATTCACAATAAAAATTCAAAATTAACGAAATATTAATGTTGAATTAAAAAAAATACATTAAGTATACATCACATAAATGAACTGTATATACTTTAATATATAACTTTGATAAAACAATGAAACAGTGCAAATAATTGCATATAATGATGTTGTCTTTGTGTAAACTTATCGACTAATATAACGGTAACTTTTGCACCCAAGGCTTCTCTCCCACTGAGTGAAAATACAAATAAACAAACATTCTCAAACTAGCAACCAAAGTTGTATGTACGCCACTAATAGATATGGTATCATCTTATCCTGCAACGATGAAGACTGGAATGATAGAGGCACAAAGGCACACATAATTAACAGACAGGAGACTTACACAGTCTTCACTGCAGACCAACAGTTGTATAGATTCATGCTCACTGTGTTATGGTCACATCCAGAGATGTTTCCCTATTTTATTCTTAGACTTGCCGGTATGCATATGCTAATGAGTCTTGTCTGATGTGTTGAAACATTAATGGCTGGAAGTGGATTAGAAGATGTGCTGAAATCCGTATTTGGAGGAGTCAATCGTATGCTGCCAGGAAAATATTTCCACAAAATACAAGAGCCCTTTAACTTGTAGCGGAAGAAATTTTTCGAAACACTATCTTTAGATCAGAACAGCAGAATGATATGATGGAAACCCTTGCAAGCAGGGCAGCCAATAGCAGAACAGCAGAATGATCTGATGGAAACCCTCGCAGGCAGGGCAGCCAATAGCAGAACAGCAGAATGATCTGATGGAAACCCTCGCAGGCAGGGCAGCCAATAGCAGAACAGCAAAACTATGGGTGGATAATCTAATCAAGCCGGTTTTCATTATGATGTTGATCAGTTTATTCGAGCTGAAAGTGGGTAGACTGGCCACTTCACCTATGACCTGTGAGCTCAATGCTGCCATACTCTTTTGTAGCTGGGCATACCAACTACGCAAGATACGATATGTACTGCGATCTTTCTGTCTATGGAGTATCCTTCAAAGAGATGTGCGAAACACTCTACAAGGTGAACATGTGATGCGCCATCACGCTGTCCTATGGAAAGGATTATGGTCAGATATGTACAATGAAACTACGTTTATGCGTTATGGGCATGGTCATGGTGGTCTTGTTGGCATGGCGCTGAACCCATCAGCCGCAAAACATTGGGCATTTAAATGGTCTCTACATCTGTAGTGGTCTGATCAAGAAGTTAACAGAAATTGAAGCTTTCAGCAAGGCGTTCAATGGAATAGCATCTCACAAAGAAAAAATTCCAGCTCGTCTGAAATCGGATGCCAAGGATAGATACAACATCAAACAGAAATTGCAAATATGCATTGACCCTCTTAATCTTGATGATTATACAGCAGGCCTTATTGATATTGTGCTAGGTAGGGTGTGCCATGAAAGAGTAAATATTGACAACGCAGTTTAATTGGTAAAAAGCTTCAAATTAATTGTAAAGAAAAATAGCCACATGGCTTCTACTCTGCTAGTACTTATCGAGCAATGTGCTGACCAAGGTTGCCAAAAGGAAGTGTGTGAAAGTCTGATCAGCTACCAGTTTTGACACTGAATTAATCTTTTTCAGAGTTGCTGGTTTTATGGCTTCTCGAGAACTAGAAGTCTCGATAACCAATGCAAGCTGACATGCAAGTTCAAGATGGAAGCCACCAGTTCAGAGAAAGCCATAGTTGACACTGGAGCAACAGTGCAAAAATACTTTTAAGAGAGTGCCACATCTTCTGGCTGCCCATGCTCTCTCTCTGGTTGTAATACAGTGGTCCACCAGTGGAGTTTTGGTAAAACAACTATACTTGATGCACTACAAAAGGGTTACGAACTTGTTACACGTGCGAATCCTAAAGCTAATTTGAATGATATTATAAAGAGGCGAATGGATTTATCGCATCCTGCTATGTAACAAATACTCAGGGTAACATGTCTGATGTCAGGTACAATGGGTGGCTATCAAAGAAAAGAAAGATGGATCTAACCACACGACCAAAACTGAAAGCATTACCACCAACATCTAAAGTCTTTGAGGAAAATGTGAAACGTGTCCATTTTTAAACAAGTATATGAGAAGCAGCATTGAATGAAGATCCACCTAATATGTCCCATTTAAATTTGTATAGAGGATACGCAAAACAAAGTGCTTACATCAGTGGCAGTGCCAAATGGTGTGCAGCCAGCACCACCAGAAATTCTTCAAATGATTCAATGTGGTGATCAAGGATGTCTTTCAGCAAGGTGTAGGTGCTCACCTGCTCGCTCGCTTGCACAGATTTTTTGGGGAGTGCTATAAAATGGACAATTGGCAAAATAAATGGAATAAAGAAATTTTTATCAAAATGATGACAGCGATGATGAAGATCCATCCAGCAAGGATGGAAGCATAAGAAGTGATGGACTAAAGTTGACTTAAGTATGCTCTTAGTTACAGAACAATGCAAACAAATTCAAACAATCTGAGGACAATTTTGACAGTTGATTTAATGATGTATTATATTGCCTTAATATTGAATGATGTATTATATTGCCTTAATATTGACCACTATATTGCCGATTAAATATAAAAAAGATTTGACTTCCTGTTCGAAATAAGAAAAACATTGTATAAAATACAATGATGTGGCAAAGTTTTTTGGGGGGTGCAATTTGATAAATATGGATATTCCGGTATGTCAAAAGGTCTGAAATGGAATCCATGCATCGGCGGCGAAATGGGAAGGAAAAGTAGGGGGGAGGGGCTGTTCCCAATAATGTTTCTGGGGGAGGGGCATAAGAGAAGCAAAATTCTGATGTGCGATTATTTTAGCCCAGGGGTAAAAATTCCAATTCCGAGACTTAAAGGGTTAGATTATATGAAAAAAATTCAACCCAGCTCAAACCATGACAGTGGTTTTAAAATTTGTGGACACAACAATAGGCTCTACATTTACAATGTAAAATTTTGCGCATGGGGAGTGGCGGGGTTGGTAAAGTCTTTGCTGTGAAATTTCTTGTGGGACTATGAGTTAGAAGCTTGGTCCCCTAATATGAAATATCTTCCGCCGCCTATACTATGCTATAAATAAACAGACATTTGACACACAAAAACCCTTATCCTTATGGGTGATCGTAAAGCAAATATATGCTGAGTTTCATGTGATTGCCGCTATCTTGTCGGCCATTTTTAATTCCTCAAGGTCAATAAAGCGGCCATTTTGGATATTCAAACATGTTAAATGGTTTCAAAATTTATCAGAAATGGATTGTATGGTATGAATAACCTAATATTGGATACAACGACCACCAACATATGTGTTCATAAGGCAAAGATATCACATGTCTCATAAGGTGGCAGCTATCTTGGCCGCTATTTTGGTTATTCCGACATAAAAAAAAGTCATTGAAATGGTCAGAAATTGAATCTATGACATCAACAACTTAGCTTTGGACCCAAACAACACTCTTATTGGTGCTCTTAATGCAAAGGTATAACATGTTTTATGTGGTGGCGGCCATCTTGGATATCGAAAAACGCTCAAGGTTACCAAGGTGGCATAACTCAGATTCTGAATCAGCGGGTTTTGAAGATATAGAAACCATGAAAAAAAACATTGCGAAGACCAAACTTTTGGGTTTTTGATATGGGCACTGGACTATTTGCACCAAGTCCAAAACATTAAACTTGGACGTCATAAAAAAAGATACATCAACTTACTTTTTAGTCTGATCAGACAGACTTTCTTCGGTTATTTGAGAAAACATAATCGTCAATTTTCCGTAGGTTACAATTGAAATCGCAACAGATATCACATTAAGTGCAAGGAGAGAAGAAGTGTTGAGGGAATGTTTTGTTTTCTACAATCTTATGGCATTGTGTAATCGTGATTTACATGAAAAATATATTGTTTAAGATTAGTATTACATAGCTTCATATTTCTTCACTTACGACAAACGAAAAGTATGCATAATATTTGTATTATCATTTCACCTTACCTTTACAAATTACTTGTTAATAACTACCATCGTCACAATTGAGATGACAAGATAAATCTTTTAACAGCTCACACATCTCAAAGTTCTTGTCCAAGGCACTCCTTTGCAAGAGTGCGAGGAAAGAATATCTTCGGTAGGCGCAAACAACCAATATTCATTTAAAGATGGTAAGGTGTGGGGGTGGAAGCGTTGACTATTCGAACAAAGGTTTACGTTGGTGACTTGTTGTTCGCATGATAATTATCTGGAAAATATTTTTTTGCTGAAAATATTTCTGGATTTTTGTTTTATGTGACTGTTTGCAATATCAACACAGTGTTGTTATTTCTGAACAGCATGGTACCATTACTTATGTGATATTTTACGAGCCATACACAAATCTTGTTCCCTTCATCATTGCAATTTACCGAAAACGAAGCCTGGAGCTATTTCAAGAGCGTGGAAAATGGTGATAAGGTGTACAAACTTATGAAATGTTTATCTTTATGCCAAGCTCTTCATTCTAATATACTAAATATTTTCCAATTTTGTCAAGTGAAATGAGTATCTTAAGACAAGTTACTTACGAAAGGAATGTAAATTGTGTGTGTGGATGACGACATTCAGCCATGCATCTCTTCTCTGTTCTATTATAATCAGCTACTTTGAGTTCGTGTGAACCAATTCCAAAACATTAAACTTGGACAATAATGTATCAGTTTAGTTGGTACTTTTTACTCTAATGTTTCGATCAAATTTCGAAAGGTATCACTGGCAAAATGTTAAACGTCAGTCCTCTTTGTGAAAGTAGAAACAAGTGGCAAAATCTCCGTAGTTTACAACTGAAAAGCAACTGATATCATTCTGAGTGCACGAACAGAAGAAATGGCTATGGCGAGCCGTTTGTTTGTAAGCTTACCCTTACAACTTGCTTATTATAAACTTATATCGTTACAATTCAGATCACAAGATTAATTTTTCAACAGTTTATACATCTTAAAGCTTTTATTAAGGGTATCAATAATAATAATAATAATGATGATAATAATAATAATAATAATAATAATAATAATAATAATAATAATAATAATAATAATAATAATAATAATAATAATAGGAACATTTATATAGCGCTTAATCCACACTGTGAAGTATGC
The DNA here is from genome assembly GCA_020152595.1 of Chiridota heheva. Lineage (NCBI taxonomy): Eukaryota > Metazoa > Echinodermata > Holothuroidea > Apodida > Chiridotidae > Chiridota > Chiridota heheva. The sequence continues at coordinate 941,714 of JAIGNY010001509.1, forward strand.
TCAAAGCGCTTATACAATACAAATAATAGGTTAATGTAAATAAACGATTAGATTAAATCATAATAAAATCAATAATACTTCTTAAACAAATATGTTTTGAGCTGAAATTTAAACGTATTCAAAAGTTTCATGGATTTCGGAATATCATTCCATTTTCTGGCGGCTGCTACTGTGAAAGACCTGTAACCAAAAGATTTTAGTCTCTACTTTGGTATATCAAGCAATTGCTTGTCACTAGACCTGAGACACCTTTTTGATTGATAGATGGACAGAAGCTCACAGAGGTATTCTGGTGCTGATCTGTCTATACACTGGTAGGCTAAAGACAATATCTTATACTCGATTCTAGCTTCAACTGGCAGCCAGTGCAAAAGCTGTAATACTGTCACGTTTTGATGTTTTAGTGACAATACGTGCAGCTTTGTTTTGTATCCTCTGCAATCGTTTGATGTTCTCATGTAACGCACCTACAAGCAGACTGTTGCAATAATCAAGACGTGACAGGACTAATGACCTCGCCAATGCTGAAGCCGTCTCTTGAGACAGAAGGTGTCTGATGCTGCCAATATTGTGCAAGTGGTAGCTGCAGATCCTGCAAAGCTCTGTGATATGCTTCTCCATGATCAGTTCCGGTTGAAGAAAAACGCCAAGATATTTTACTGATTTAGAGAATGGGATTGAGGTCAGACAAACCGAGATATGACTGATGTCTGTGTTGAGCAGTCTAGACTTTGGGCCTACAAGCATAGCTTCTGTCTTGCACTCGTTAAGTTTAAGCATGTTGTTCGTCATCCAAGACTTTATGCTTGTTGTACATAGTTCAAGTTTGCTAAGTGCTACCATTCCACGTTCTGCTGGGTGAAAACTATCTGTCAGCTGTGTATCATCGGCATAAAGGTGATGAAGAACGTCATGACTGTTTATAAGTCTATCAAGTGGCTTTGTATATAAGGTGAATAACAGAGGACCTAAAACAGATCCTTGTGGTACACCACATGTTAGATTGATTGGATTAGACTGTGACACATTGATGATAACAGACTAGTGTCTGTCTGATATATACGATGAAAGCCAAGAAGGTATTTTGTTACTGAACCCGTATTCATGTCCTAGTCGTTGTTTCAGAAGTTCGTGATTGATCGTGTCGAAAGCAGCAGAGAGGTCGAGGAGTACCAAGATTCCAACTTTTCTATCATCTACCGCCATTTGCAAGTCGTTCAAAACACGCACCAAAGCGGTTTCAGTACTATGGGCACTCTTATAGGCAGATTAAAATGTTGCAAAAGATTGTGGCTATTAATATGATTTACCACTTGCTTGTTTACCAGTTTACTGCCTTTTCCAAGATCTTCGAGAGAAATGGAAGATTTGACACTGGACGGGAGTTTATGAGTTGATTTTTGTCCAAGTTCTGCTTTTTAATTTGAGGTTTCACCACCGCATTCTTAAATACTTTAGGTACAATTCCTGTGTGCAGGCTAATATTTATCATTATTGTGATGACAGGCAAGAGTAACATCACAAAACTGCAACAACAATTTAGTTGGAATAGGATCCAACTCACATGTTGTAGGCTTTGAATCCATTATCAGTTTCAGTACTTGTGGTTCAGACATTGGTTCAAACTCAGTTAGGTGTTCACCACTGAATGATGAAATCATTTGGTCAGGTCTTTGGTCAAGTTGAAGGCGACTATCGTCAGAGATGAGTGCTTTCCTTATGTTTTCAATTTTGCTTGAGAAGTATTGGTTGAAAGATTCTGCTAATATTTTACTATTTGCTGCTGTAGGAAGTATCTTCTCTTCAGTTTTGCCCAATAGCTTAAAAAGTTGTGTCCAAAGTGCTTTGGACAGTGTTTATTTTTGAAAGTATTGCTTCTTGGTAATATTTTGCTTTGGCCTGCTTAATTTCATTCTGCACATCCTTTCCTGCTTGTTTGTAAATTTAACAATGGACCTCAAGGCCGGAAATCCTCCATCTTTGCTCTGTTCTTCTCCTCAGTAATTTCAAGTTATGTATATTATCATTTTACCAGGGTGAATTAGGTTTTACATGTATATGCCTTTCAACTGATGGGGCATGCTTGTCAAGTAGTCCTGGTAAAATGGCGTGGTATAACTCAGTAAGATCATCAAGTATAGATGGAGGGGGAGGCGGGGGCCTTTAGAAGTTCAGATTCCAATCTGTCATTTCAAAATTTATCTTGCGATAGGCCTTTAATATTACGACATGTCACTGTTGTCATTAGTGATAAAGGTCTGGCAAGATTTAACGTGAAAGTTATCCAGAAATGATAAGACATTTGACGATCCTCAATCTTTACGTTACTTAAAAAGGAATCACTTTCTCTGGTTATGATCCAATCCAATGTATGACCTTTCTGATGTGTAGCTTGGTTCATATGTTGTACAAGCTAATTTGCTAGCAGAGAGTTTAAGCACTTCTTGACTTCAGGTTTTCCTTGATCATCAAAATGAGTATTAAAATCATTAGCGGACCCTTTTTGGTGCTAAAAGTCTCAAGTAATACTGAAAAATTGTCCAGAAATTGCAATGTTGAAAGGCCATTTGATTTTGATGGGGGTTAAGTCTGTAAATGCAAACTGATCGTACAGACATACTACCTGCAGTAATTTCTAATTCCAATATTTCAAATAAGGGTAATTCAATCGACATCGAACAAATATTGATTTGGAGGTTTTGCTTAGATTTTATAACAATACCTCCACCTGTACCTTTTGTTCGTGACAGCTTGTTAGGTTTGTATCTTTGGGGAATTAAATCAGCTATTTGAACTTCACCTCCAACATATTTTAAGTAGACTCTATGATCAAAATTATATTTAAATCATCATCAATTATGACGTCTGTGATTTCCTCAAATTTATTCTTTACAGATCTGGCATTCCATAATACTGCTTTTAGCATAGGTTTATTATTGTGTGGATGAATCACTGTAAGGTTATCCATCTGTCCATGTTACACTTTCGTTTTCTTGCAGGATAGAAATTTCTGTCAAATACTTCATTGATCACTTTAATTGGCCTTTGCTTTCTACAGCCACCTCGTTTGTTTCTACTTGTTGGCTTTTGTCTTGCTAATCCTTGCAACCTAACCATCTGTAGCACCTCTGTTGAAAACTTTTGTTTTGGGCTGGAAGGTTTGCCTAAGTAGATGAGCTGGTCACTTGTGTACTTGATTATTGATTTTCCTTTAATTTCACTGCACATGATGTTTGGTTGACAGCTTACTGCTTGTAGAGAATAGATGATCAAATATATTGCAGAACATAGAACTAAAATTTTCATAAATCCAAAATATGACATTCTTTTTGAAAAATGTAAACTGTTATGTAGTTATACATACACAAAGCTCAAGTATGTCAATTTTCAAAACAATGGCAATGGTAAAAACTAGTGAAAATTAGTGGAAATGTGAGAGCAGAAACAGTGTTCTGCCTGTCAGGCGCACCTAATCCTCCAATATCTAATTCCAAGTGTGTGAGGAAACTGTTCCATGGAATGAGCGCAAATTGACAGGATTCATTCAGATATGGGGATGTGAGAGAATGGAGGTGAAATCATTGGATATCTATTTCTGTAGTTTTTGATTAGAAGAGTATCTATTATCTGCTTTTAACAACCAGTAGTAATTATGTTTTGTCTCCGGTTAATTTCTATTCTCTAACTTATGTATACGATCTATAAGATTATTCTATTCCGTGTATTACGCACTTGTTTTGTGCACTTTCTTGAATCTGTAACGGTTTTAATTAGGGATTTAGGTGGTTTGGAAGGGGGAGGGTCAGGGGAGGTTTTTATTTTTTGGCGGGGGAGGGGGTATATACATACTAAATTATTTATCTATTGTCTTGCAATCTATTATTGTATCATAAGGGGTTTTGCACTCATAAACCCTAGGTATTTTTTTTACAAAATTCCTCAGCCAATGTTCATATTCATTAAACCATGTTACTCTTATTTCAGTTTAGTCAATCAGTACATGATTTGCAATTGTAATTGTTTGGCTGAAATAAAGTATTTGAATGAAATGAAATAAAAATGACTTGCTATTGATAAGCATTATCTGGAACATAACTTTCAGCTTAAAAGAGTTGTAAATGGATATATTTTCTCTTTCTTTTAATATCAATACAGTATTGTTATTTCCAAATAGCTTGGTACTGTTACTTTTGTGCTATGTTAAAAGCAATACCAAAAATGTTGTGCCTTTCATCATTGCAGATTACGAAGGATGATTTCCTGAAGTTTCTGGGAAATGTGGTCTTTGATGATAAGGTAACAAATAACCTCTGTGATCTTTATCTTTATTACTTGCTGTTTAGTATTATATACTGAAAACTCTTAATCTATTTCCAAGCTAAATTATAATTTTTAGACAAGAAACGTCCGAAGTGGAATGTAATCTGGAAGACTGCGAGTGGGGTGTGATATTCACCCTTGAACCTGTCGTCCTCTGTTGTATCATTTTCAACTACTTTGAGATTTTGTGCACCGGATTTTAAAACATTATACATAGACATTATAGACAATAGTTCATCAAGCTAATTAATTATTTTTAAGCTGATGTCTTGATAAAATTTCAAAAGACATCACCAGGAATATGATAAATGTCTGTCACTTTTGTAAAAGTGGAAACCTTAAGGCAACAATTAAAACAAATACGACACATTTTCAACAGTCATTTGAGAAATCATTGTTATCACCCATATACATTTCTCCGTAGCTGACAATTGAAAAAGCATCTGAAATATTTGGGAGTGGAAAAGAAAAGAACTGGTCAGCCAGCTTTTTGTTTTTTATATCATACGGCATTGGTAATTTGCATACGTGCAATTGTATTTGTACAATATATTGTTTAAGAAAATATCAGATAACTTTATTTTTCTTCACATAAGTAAATCGAAAAGTCTGCATAATATTCATATTATTATTAACAGCTTACCCTTACAACTTACTTGTAGCAAACTTCCATCGTTAAAATTTAGATGACAAGATTAATCTTCAACACTTAATCTATTTCAAAGTTCTTATCAGAGGCATTTCTTTGCAATTGTGTACCATTGGTTTGGCGCAAATAGCCAGGATGTATTCAAATATAAGGAGGTGGGGAAAGGGAGGTGCAAGCATTAATAATTCAAACGGGGTCTTTGTTGGTGACATATTCCTGTAATTTTTAATTTGCTGTTCATGAGCATTTCTTGAGCATAAGCCTTTCTGGAAAACAAATTTTAGCTTTTTCTAGATGCATCCTTTGTCCCTGTCTTCAAGCTGCTATATTAATATGATATTGCTCTTTCTAAATTACCTGTTACTTGTGTGCTATGTTACGAGCAATACCAAAAATGTTGTGTCATTCTTTATTGCAGATTACGGAGTATGATTTCAGGAATTTTTCAAGAACATGGTCATTGGTGATCAGGTACAACACGTTTTATTTTTCTGAATATCACGCACTTTAGTATTCAGTATATACTAAATATTCTTAAAGTGTTTTCAAGTTTAATTACTATCTTTAGAAATTGTTACTCCCGAAAAAAACGTAATCTTTGAGTGGATGATAATTATTTATCCATGCACCTCTTGTCTTTGGCTGTATTACTTCCAGGTGTCGTGTGCACTGATCCCAAAACATTATACATAGACGTTATAGACAATAGTTCATCAAATAAGCTGATAATTTTTAAGCTGATGTGTTGATCAAATTTCGAAAGGCATCGCCAGGAATATGATAATTGTCCGTCAACTTTGTGAAATTTGAAACCTTTGGAAAATATTTCTAAAAATACATTTCGTGTATTTCCTCTTTACTCTCTTGATTGCTAATTTGAAGGTTTTATCATGCCTCAATGAGCAGGAGTTATGACATTCACCAGGAGTTTGTAAACACATCCCTACCTCCAGGCAATCAAATTAGCGCACTTGAAATTTGAACGGCCTGTTTATTGCCTCTATAAGGTCACTCGCTCACGCAAATGTGGTCAAACAAATAAAGTTACCTTAGCCAATTAATAGAATACATTGTTTGTGTGAAAGTAACTTGAGCTGAGATGATCGTAGCGCAGGCCATGCCGACCTTGTACTGTGATTAAAATGTGATGAATCGAATTACCCTCTGAGAGGGGCTCTAACCGTCGAAATTTTGACGCTTAGATGTAGAAATTAGAAACTGGAAAGTAAAGAGTAGATACACGAAATGATGACACATTTTCTTCGATCATTTGAGAAAACATTATTACTACCTATAGACATTTCTCCAAAGCTTAAAATTGAAAAAGCAGCTGAAATAATTTTAGAGCAAGGAGAAGAACTGGTGAGCTAAATTTTTGATTTGTACAATCATACGGCATTTCGCAATTGTAATTTGTACTTTTCTTCACATAAAAAACGAAAATCCTGCATAATATTTGTAATACCGCGACAGCTTACCTTTTCCTTACAACTTCCTCGTACCAAACTTTCATCGTAGCAATGCATATGACAAGATTAATCTCTCAAGAGTTCAAAATGAAAGTCACTCCTTTGCAACTGTGCGAAACATTGTTGCTACAACAATAAAAGATTCCCTTAAATTTCTAATATATATGATAGAGGACTATGAAAGAAAATAATCGGTGCAAAAAAAGGATTTTATAAGGGTGTATCAGTAGACGTCGTGAGGTCACGTGACTTTGTTAACATCACCATTTTGTCGGGCGAGAACGATTGTCTGCTGTACACTTATTTAGACTTACAAACGCTTGCATGTTGTTATATAAGATAATTTTTGTAAGATGCTTCTGCTGAACGACGCAACGTCTTTCAATCTTTGCCGGCAGTGAGCACTTTATGCCAGGTATGTAGGCTTTGTCTGCGTATAACAAACAATCAGATGGCGTTTATTATTCGTATATCCAAAATCGCCGCCACGAACAAAAACAATGAAATTCGCTGAACGGGTAGGTAGGTTAGCATGCAGTATGTTTGTTGTACGTGTGATGTGACTGAGTCGTGTGAAATCAACGACGCTCTCCCGGCAAAATGGATTCCAAATAAGTTAGAGTCACGGGATGAAATCCCTCTATATATGATATTTTATTATGTTTTGGGTGTTTCATTTCAAAGATGTTACCAGTATAGCATTGCATTGTTCAGTGTGATGTCATAAAGGCAAACCCAAGACAATTGTTATGTATTTCTTTATAAATTAATGCAACGTTTTTGTGTTTGAAAATTGAGATGGAATATAACATTTACTTTACAAGAATATACTTAGCGCATTTGCTCATGTATCAATTTTTGTTGCTGTTTCATAGAAAACACAAAACAAATCTTGGATTTGCCTTTATGACACCACATTGTACACAGTAAGGTCACTTTTCAAAACGTTGGTGATATCTTTGAAATGCAATAACTCCTGAACAAAATTAGATATCAACATGATATGACACCATGAAATTACACAGGATTATTACTTTCAGTGCCCGTACTTAAATCTTCAGATGAGATTCCATTTGGATGATCTTGGCATGCTTCCAAAACACATGAGGATAATTGACCTGCACAAAGTGAACACACAAGAGATAAAATGTGTATATGCAAGGAGATGGAATTTCTCCTTAAAGGCCAGCTATCGTTTGTATAACGTGGATTCAAATATCTTTTTGAATTATGTGTTTTGATTGGTCAAAACACAATGGCACAGTGTGCGCTTACATTGATATGCCAATCAGTATTGTTTAGAAATAAAATTTACACCACCACATTAAAATCACGATAGATGGCCTTTAGCAATCTGACAAAAGCAATGCTAATTTGATAGCGTCTTGGGTATAGTTCCATTCCTTGGAAGAAAATTGGTACTTTTTTGCCTTTTTGGTTGCTAAAATATTAAAGAAAAGATAGTTGGTTTCTCTTTACTAAGACGTCTTTGAGACAGACAGTCACAATATATGTTTCAGTAACCTCCATATGTTAAGGGCCTGTATAAATTACATTTAAAATAAGACATTTATATGCCTCAAGGGAAGTCGGGAAATGTTATAGAGCAAAGAGCATGTTATCTTGAAACTGAATACCCTGAAATAAGTATATGCCCAAGTTGTTTTTGAAAATCCAACAAGACGCAAATCAGTGAGAAATATTATCGATTAATTCTAAATGCATGTTTACCCAGTAATTACAGTATGTATTACAAGTTATTGAAGCCATGCGTTATTTGGTTTTTGTTATTAATGAACCTTACATATTATTGATATTATTGTCCTCAATCTGCGTTATTATAGGAAATTTTATTGTATTAATGAACCATTATATCATATATTATTCATATTATTGTCCTCAATCTGCACCAGGTACATTATAGCACTAAAATAACCCGACCTGGTGTATGAGTGCAATGCTTTAGTTTCTATACACGTTTAGAAAAATAATTTAAAATTACGTTCCTATAATTCACGATTGTTTTTAAATCACTTTCAATGCTTACAGTATTTTAATCTAATGCAACTTGTGCTGAATTTGTACATTTGTAATAAAAATAACAGAGCTCCAAGAAAGTGTACGTAATAATTACTTTGTTTTTCTTCAAGTTGGTTAATGCATCACCAAGACATTGTCTACAAAATATCTTAATTATATGTTACATGGCAAAAGATGTTAATAACATGAAACCTCAATACATGCCAGTAGCCTTGTTAATGTTTTGATGAAGTCTATAGATTGATTTAGATGTAACCTGATCTATAGGCCTTGCTCTTAAATCCATGTTAAACATTTTACCACAACAAGGCAGTTATGTTAGAGGCATATGTATTCCGAAAAATGGTCAAAATCACTTTCTTTCTCCCGCCCTCAACTACCCTTTCTGCACCCTCGTATTCATATATCCCTCTTTTGAGTTTTTATGATATATAGTAACTGAATCTATTTTCGTGCGCCCCCTAATTTCGTGCACCCCCTAATTTCGTGCACCCCCTATTTCGTGCACCCCCTAATTTCGTGCACCCCCACCCCCTAATTTCGTGCATTTCGTGCACCCCTAATTTCGTGCACCCTAATTTGCAGTTTCGTGCACCCCCTAATTTCGTGCACCCCCTAATTTCGTGCACCCCCTAGTTTCGTGCACTACGTAATATATTTGATTCCACCTAGTTTAGCAACCAATTTTGAACAATCGGACTTACGAGCTAAAACTTACATTTAAAATCGTTAAAATGACGTTTTCCTGGGGTAAGGGAGACCAGCAATTCTTACTTAAGATGCAATATAACTCACATCCTAAAATATATTTTCCTTTCAAAAATTACTGGTCCAGTTGAGCCAATAAAAACACGATTTTTTTTCTCACTCGAAGACACACATCCATCTGCTGTCACTGACGTTAAGATAAAGGACGTTTTATTATGTAATGTTGGCCTAAGCTATAAAAAAATATAAATGAAGGTCACATAGGGTTCAAAACTGATGAATATAAGTTAAGATCTTAAACTTTAACTTAAGGCTATGGCGTTACAAAAGTTAATTTTCGTCCCGCGATAGGATGTGAAAAATATATATTTGCTTATTCAAAAATATTAAGTGAATGTTGATGTACAAAAAAAGTTTAAAGAAACAAATGGAAGGTCTAGGCAGAATCTTTTCACCAGATATCACTACAAATAAGCTATGTACAATGTGTTTAAGTGCGATCTTATTGTAAAGACTTGCAAGAGTGATTTTTGATCTTTCTGTTTTTTACGTTTCAATGTTTTATATAAGTTAAGTGTTTGAAAACAACATTTTGTATACTGTTTTAAGAGATCTTCAAGTTTCCCTAATGGATAAAAGCAAAAGCCAAAGTGCGCCATTAGAAGCACGAAATTAGAAGACCCTCAAACTTTTGCTATAATTTGTTATTGCTTGACTTTTTCATAGAAATGTTTATCTTTTATTCATCACTGTTACAAAGATGAAAAGTTTAGTGACACCTTCAAAGAATTTTTAAAGGTAAGTTCTCGTTTTTAATACATTTTTTGCCATTTTCTTTCTTAAGTGCACGAATTTAGGTTCCCCCATGCTAACATTTTAACAATTTTACGATGTCAATGAGTTAATCTCACCCCTCTCTTTTTTCCGACAAACTACCTATATCTGAACATATTTATTTGGTACCATAGCTAAAGACGGACGGAGATTATTCCCTGCTATTTGGCTGTATAAACAATGTTAAATTAAGAACTGAAAAATGAGGAAATAGTGGCAACAATTCAGAAAATTGTTAAAAGCCGGAAAATAACTTGCACATATTAAAAAATAAATATCAGATTTATATTAAGCCAGCAGAGAAAAAACCCTCCTAGCTTTGACACTGCTATAAGTACATCATCTTCACCAGGGACATGCCTAGTTTGAAATTGTCGAAATGATTTCAGCCGTCAATATTTATTTTGCTATAAGCACCTCTTCACGGCCTCCAACGCTGTTTTCACTGGAGGGTCAGGACCAAAAGATTTCAAAAAAAGTATAGTTTTTATGGTATGCCCAGACGCTTATGTATTGTATTGAAAACTATTGAGGAAATATGTCCCTCCCTGTCACCGTAGGTGTTGACTGGTCTTGACTTTAGATAAGCTACGGAATCAATTTGGAGGGAGGGGAGAGGGGGGAGGGGTGGTAATGACCCGACATCTTATTCGTAGATATCCAACTGTCCAACTACAAACCAATGGTGTGCCGCCATCATATCTTGTTTTAGAATATGAGTTGAGCCCCTACATCATTGATAATTTAAGTTTCTTGTAATATACAAGTATCTTTTCTATATAAGTTGCTTTTCCCGTCATATTGTCTTAAACTTTAGGGAAAGAAAAAATTTAACATGAGAAAAGCAAGTTCTTGGTAAATTATGAAACAGTTTTAAAGTTTGAAAAGCTCAGCTTATTCAGCTGTTCAGGGAAGCAAACAATATTTATATACTATTATACACTGCTATAAAGTTTATTTAACTGCCTCAGAGTACGCAAACTGTGTTGAGTATGTAGGTATGGTGTGTGATCACAATCATTCAGGAGTAGCAACGCGAGGTATTATCAGAGAGTAGGTAGATGAAGTATTGCAGTGACTGTGCTATTTGTCGAAGAACTATTTTCCTTTTCCTATTCCTTCCCAGTCAATCCACCTTTTCCTTAGTAACGCATTATGTTTTATCGGTTTATGAAGTAATTAAATTTGCAATGGTGTTGTTTTAGTGGATGAAAAGGCCAAACCCGGCAAGCAAACAGATTACGAGCACTCCAGTCAAAAGTTGTTTCACTGAATGTTTAAATTGTCAATCATTAAATCATTAAATGCCTAATTTCAATTGCGTTCCTGTGCGCAAATGGATTGCACCCCGTTTTAGCTTCGTCTAAACGATTGTTGAACCTACCATGGATCAAAATGTGTATCCCATATGTTATGCATAAGTATAGTAGACCGGCCAAACATGAAAAATACCTCTAGAAAATATTCTAACGGCATGGTTTGTTATTGACAGGCATCCATGCAAGATATACCGGTCATTATCTGGAGCAGACCACGAGGGTAGGATTTCATCAAATTTTCTTGTCTCCTTTAATAACAATGTGCACAATAAGAACCGCGTCTCCGTTTTTGTATCCTGCACTCACTAAATCTCCATCATTTTTGGTCCATTTTAAATTGAATTTCATTTGGGGCTGGGACACCAACAGATTTTGGGTGCATGTGGGTCTAATCTCGGCCAAACAAGTATACAGATGAAGAGGAAGGCTCAGACACATTTACAGAAGTAACATTGACCTCATATGACAGTTCAGGAGATTCTTTTTTTCAGGAGAAAATTATTTTCTCTCGAAAAAGAGAAAATCTCAGACGCCATTTTGAAGATTACTTATGATGCCTCTAACGAAACAGCATAACTCTATGGCACAGAACTTGTATGGGTTCTAGAAAGTTTATAGTCAAGTAGATCAATTTTATTTTCGCATTTTCAAAATCTATAGTTATTAATCTACAAATTTTTCGGTTCCCAAATGGACATCCACCACGCCGTTTAATAGAAATTTATTGACAAACTTACAAATTCTGGCTTGTTTTCGCTGGGGATTATCGACGGTTAACGCGGACACCATCCAGTACCAAACAACAAAGAGAATGTCCATTGCACAAACAGGTATGCACACCTGTTCACTTCGCACATACAATGACCGCATATAAACTAATTATAAACCGTTGGTCAAAGCAATTGTAAACAAAAATTTGGAAGCTACATAATTTTCATAGGTTTTCTCCTTTTCGGGGGAAATATTTTTTCTCCTGAAGAGAGGAATCTCCTGAAGTGTTAGGAGTCAAATAGGTCAAAAGAGGTAACTCTGGGTTTTGGGGGATTTTAAATCTTTGTTAAAAGATCTATTTATTGAATATATATTCATGATGATGTAAATGTACCTAAGGCATGCCACAGAACTTTAAAATACCGTTCCATAACGTTAAAAGTACAATTCACAAGCCTGGCGCAATGAAGAAGAAAATTGTTTTTTGTTGTTGTAATTTTGCTTATTGAAGATGTTGTACTTTCCCCAGTCCCTACCCTCAAAAAATGAATTATCTTATGCTTGTACATACACAAGTCAAGGTATCTTTTCACTTTCCACGGGATTTTAATTGTCATGATATTAGGTAACTATGCTTAATCAATCATTTGTAGGCTATACAGCTCAGTCGTTGTTTCATCCCTTTAATGTCTACATAGAAAAAAGAGATTGATGTATTTTACCTGCATACAGATGTTACTTGATGATGGAAACAGTAGTCCAGTTGCCAAACCCGATTTTCAAGGTGAACTTGGAAAATTGTAGTGCATATTTGTTTTCAGATTCCACCTGATCTTTAATCTACACCGCCTCAATGATTCAAAATCCACTAAAAACCCTATTTCAGCTGGACTTGATTCAGGGTATGATATAGATATGAAAATCAGTTGTAAGAATTAGCGTCTTTCCTTCAATATTTCCAGGAAGATGGACAGAAAGATGATGTCGTTGACGATGAAGACGTTACGTTTTTCAATATATGCCGTCCCCGGGATGCCGTCATTTATAAGGTACTCATGCACCAAACCATGTGCATCCTGTTTGTGCATTTGAAGTTACATTTCCATCATCGGTGTTTTTATTCATGCAATTATACTTTCGTTGGAGCTGTTTGTATTTCATCTGTAATCTGTTCTTATGTACTTTAACATTTTCTGTACGTGATTCTTTCTTGTTGCTTTGCATAGAAAAATGTGCATTGTAAACTTTAAATGAGACCAAAAAAATCTTGCAAACAAACTATGAAGGCGACGGTGACGATAACGAGGTGTGCCCTTGCTTACCAGCCCGACAGAAGCTCGACCGAGAGTCTCACCTTCAAAATAGCAGGCTTGCTAATTTGTACGGCGAAATATATGCACTAGCATAAAAATAGGATGAAGATACCCCAAAATTGTATCATCTACTTTTCATGTAAAATTGATACCAAATTTGAAGAATTTATTGCAATCGTATTTAAATTGGAAGTTACTATTTTTCCGCCAACTTGAAAATTAACCTACACATGCAGTTTTGAATTTCTCTTGGTATATACCAATTGGACTGGTAAAGTTAAAAATTGGTCTGGATAAGATTTTGGGACGACCATAATAAATGATCTAAGGCAGGTTCCGAGGACCAGAAATTTCTATACTTATTTTCGCATATAAGATTTTTAAGAAAGTAAAGGCAACATTTGCTTATTTACTTTAAAATCTATCAAAAAACAAAAAATAAGCAAAATATCTTATAAAAAATGTTGAAAAACCATCCTTTTACCTTTTTATTTTATTTTAAGGCAGCAGTATGTAAAATTGTAATGTATTACATTGTGACAATGGTATCCTTTGCTTTTAACCGTCCGTTCTAATTATGTGGAAAGTTGCAGTAAATTCTGACCAAACGTTTTAGCAGGACTTGACTTTTCATCATTTTAACTGAGAATCAGAAGAGCAATTTTGCTCAGAAATATTGTATATCACAATGATGGCATATAAGAGAAAGGGATCAAGCTATCATCAGCCTAACACTAAGAGCACTGTTTTCAAAATAAGAAAGAATGATCTCCTCAAATTGTAAAATTCCTTAACCAATATAGAAATTGCTATTCGTTCATAGACCTTAAACTTGAGAAAAATATACTATACTGATTGGGATTATAACAAGAACACGGATACGGAAGAAAGTCATCAAAAAAGATTGTTCATTGCTATAATATTGTAACGACCCTGTTATTTCTTCCTACCAAAGTTTTTCCTTCTTTTCCAGAGTTATCACCCTGGTTCTTTTAGTCACTTCTTGTTCATTCATTCTTGTTTATCACAAAACAATCAGAGTGTTATGCCAGGGAACGCGGAGACGGGGGCTGGAGGGTGAGTGGAGGGGAGACGGGGGGGGGGGGGAGAGGGTTACCCTCCCCACTTTCGCTGGTGTTGAAAAGAAATACAAATGGCCTAGCAGGGTTTCCCTTCCTGGTTTTCCCGGTTGAGACGTAAAATTGGGAAATAATTAATACAAAATTGAAGAAAAATTAGGTAAAATTATACAAAATTTGTAAACAAATTTTCCAAAATTGAAAAATTAAGCATTTTTCTCATAATCAAAGAAGATTGCCTCAAAATGATTGAAATTCAGAGTTAGAGGAGTTCTGACTGGCAGATGTATTGGTCATACATAAGCCTAGCCAGTCTACCTCTGTATGCTTGGCTAAGGCGATGGGTTCTAAGCTCTCAGCCTGCGTAAGCTTACAATAAGAGTATCATTCATATCACACCAGACTAACAGTTGCAATGCTTGGGGAGTGTGTGCTGACAGCTACAGTGACCCGTTAGAAGCCTAGCCAGCCTAAATTTATTAGAATAGGCTTGGCTAAGGCGATGGGATCTCAACTGCCGGCTTACACAACCCAACACCAGGAAAAATTAGCCAGTTCTGATTACTTCAGTTCTAGGTCTTACTGCTAGCAGATTGCGAGAAGTCTGATGGAGCTCGGGTATGCAGGTATGCTGACATTGTAAACGACATAATTACTCTCCCTTGATTATTGGAAGGAAGCATGGGGGAGTAAATTTGTACGTACTGTTGAAGATACATAGCTCTATTTTTGTTCCTCATAAATGTCAGAGATTTGAAAATTAAATTTGCCTCTTGGTCTCTTGTTTTTTTGTAAGCCTAGACCGGCTCGGTTCGCTACAACAGTATGTACAATATGATCATGTATCAAACATAATAACCAGTGTCAAACTGTGCCAGTCGTTGCAAAGAAGGGTGCTTCCATTATGAGGGAATTTCGTAGTTGAAGTTAGTACATGTTGTTGAGGTGTAGCGCGTGTCATTGAGCGCAGCCGTTAAGGAATGTTTTTATATGCAGTAATGAAACAATGAGAACTTTGGGAATAGACATCTGGAAATTTCGCAATGAGTGAATCAGTGAGTTAACTTATATGAGGAAATATACAGCGCCAGGAATTAGTGAAAATAAACTTCTCAATGCTTGTGAAATATGGCTTTAACCGATGATAATCACTATAGTTTGATTGGTAGAACGGATCAACCTGTTCACCAATACTCGTTGCTTTATTGATTTGTTGTTACAGAGCTTGCGTATTTGCAACGTATTATAAGCAGACGCGAATAGCCAGATTTGGTCAAAAGAAGAAGAAAAAACAAGGTAATTAAAGTTATTTTTGCACGTCCTTTTTCATATAAAAAAAAAATAAGCAAAACACATTTTGGTCAATTCTCTCAAAACTGTTGAAAGTGAAATCCACGATGACCTCGCTAACGTCAAAAACAAGAGTAATCTTTTATCAGAGATTTAATCCCAATGTCAACCCTCTCCAAAATTGTTTTTTCTCACTCGCTAAATACATTTTACGCTCATATAGCACGTTTTCTACAAAAGGACTATACCTTACATTACACATAAACCATGTAGATGTAATTTCAAAATGTCTTCCACAATTGTTTTTTGTAAATTTAATGTAACAGTCAAATTTGCCCTTTCTCGGAAGTATGACTGTATGATATGGTATTATAGTATGATATTTCGTGTGGCATTGTTTCGTTTTCTGCAAAATTGAACACACTATATGTAGGTCTGAATAAATTGTAGGGAAGGGTAGTGTATTTGGCTCGTCGCGGTGCCAGCATCCTTCTCATTACATAACTCGCCCCTTAAACAGAACTCCATCCTGATTTTCTGTGCCTGTGGCATTTTAGTAACCGCATGTGGCGGTTTGCAATTTCCAGTTTATTGCCAAATTATTCCACTTCGCGTTTTAACAAAATTTGCCCTCTAAAGGTGTGAAATACGTGAAATTTGTTTTATTTGGACAAATTGTTAGCAGATTTAACCTTTGAACATTGAAATTGACCGCTATCTTTCGTATTTCCACGTAAATTCATTTCGAGTTTTTATTTGAATAATATAAATATGTGTTATGTCTGTTGAGTTTTAGGCGTCAACGAACTTGTAAAGTGTATTTCTTGTATATTCATAAGTAAACAATGTATAATTTTATTGAGTCATATTCAAAGAAGCATAAGTTTATGTGTATGATTATCTCGTAATTGCTATTGCCTACCATTATCTTTGGAAAATACTTTCGGCACTTCACGTGTTCGCTTTACGTAAGTATGCTCGATGGTGCATAACGCCTGACCTCTAGACACAAAGAGTCCTTACGCGTATATTGCACTGATGAACGGAAATGGCGTTAAACGCAGGATTGTTTATCGAAATGGTGTCAAGGGGAGCAGGTTACGCTAATGGGTCGGCAAGATTTTGAAAGTCACTCAGATTAACGCTGCTAAAAATGGTGCTATTTTTACGATTTCTTCACAAAATAAAATAATTAAACCAGTTTTCAGGGTATAATTGATCCAAGTAAGAACTCTATGATGTTCAAATATTAAGTTTTGATAAAATTACAGCATTTTTTGTTGAGTTGTCTCAACCATGGAAGTAGAAGAGACTTCTACTTCCATGTCTCAATTACCTGGTGGCCGAATAATTGCGTAATACCTTTTCAACTCGTTGAGAGAGTGTCCTTTGAAGGGGTTAAAAATGACACTGGCAGTTTCATCCCGTCTATGTTTCAAGGGGCGCTTTCTTCAAATGTTAAGAAAGAGGAGTACATGGATTAAAAAAAAAAGTTAAAAAATTTCACACACATAATGACTATTTGAATAACAAGGTAGGCCTACATAACAAAATAGCTATTCTGCCAAACTTGTTTTGTTTCTTACTCTACGACATTAAATATGTAAATAGATTTGTAAAATCAAAAATATAACTGTAGGATTATTACATAGACTATGAAAATTTTCATGATAAATATAACTATAATGAAAAATATGATTATGAAACTAATGGATTGATCGGGCTTTATGAGTACTTATATCTTATGAGCTATTGATAAAAGCAATACCGTAACTTTGATATTTGCAAGGAAAGCTACTTCAGATTTACGCCTAAACCACTGTGCTGTTTATGGATATAGCTAGATTAATGTAAAAATGTAATCTTCGTTTCAAGTTAAATATTTATGCATAGTTGTGTTCTATCATTGCAGTAATACAACAAATATCGTCAATAATTTCCTTGGTGCTATTCCACACTGCAGTAAGGCAGTATTGAATTTAGTTCATTTACTACACTTGCATTGCTTTAATAGTACCAAGAGACATGTTAAAATTACTGACCTGTATTAAATGACAATGAAATATTTTTCTTTTTAGATTACTAAGCGTAATTCTCAGCTACGGTAAATGATGTAGAAGGACATCTTTTACTCGCCATATGGTATTAACCTATACTCTGACTGTTTTATTTATCACTAGTATGCTTATGTTGCCATGTGAGTGTTTCTGAATAATGTTCGGCCTATTGGGAAGTCCATGCTCTTCAAGCAAACCAAATGACTTTTCGTACAAATAATGAATCTCTTGTCTTCATCAGTTAGTCACAACTGTATCCACGCATCATACATAATAAGTATGCCGAAATATCTTCAATACGAAAAAAAGCTGACAAAATGTGTACTGTGGCCTTCTTATCGTGAAAATGATAAACCAATTAACTTGAATAATGATCCTATTCTTTAAATAGAACATACTCATTGATCTTCATCATTATCTGCTTTTTTATACTCCCTCCATTTTTATGTTAGATCCGCAAGCTATAACGTAATGCACTGGTACTTCCATACATTTGATTAAGGTGCCAAATTTCCCCCCTTCCTAATCCAATTGGATTTCCTCAAAGATAATGAAGTCTTCACCTTACACACTTAACCGTTGATTGTTTGCCTCAATAGATTCTTTACAAGCTGTCATGGCCCAATATAAATGTAGAAGGCGAACATAATGACTTACGAAGCTTATGTAGGACACTGTGCAGAAAACGCGATTCAGACACTCCATGAAGTCGAAACCTTGCAATACAATCTGTGTGTTAAGCCTTGACAAAACATCAAATTTATCGGGGTCTGTATCTTTGTATTGCTCACAACAA
Source organism: Chiridota heheva (assembly GCA_020152595.1). NCBI lineage: Eukaryota > Metazoa > Echinodermata > Holothuroidea > Apodida > Chiridotidae > Chiridota > Chiridota heheva. Next base: position 960,299 of record JAIGNY010001509.1, read on the forward strand.
AAACCACAATCCAGCACAAGCAATTACACCAGGGATTTCTTATTTCTACAATGCACACACTTCAATTCACTTTCCATGCTCATGATTTGATATTGGTAGTAAACAAATTTCAGCTGCAGCTGCACTGACTTTCACACCTAACACAAGGACAAAAGTATTCCCCTGTGGTCAATGTGTCTGACTTAAAGTAATAATTTACAAATTGGATGGTATTTAAGAATGTTTATGTTTCTTATTGATGAATGATTTTAAGTGATCTTTTTGTCCAACCTTGTAGGCTTTGATAATTTTGGACTAAAAATCTATCGCAACAGATTTTCATCATGTCAGTTGTTAATGAATTCTAGCCTTTTGTCGATCTTTCAACTAAATAGCTGAATTAAATCTGATTGTGTCGATCTGCGTTTAACTGGAGCAATCGTATGCAATCCAATCTCCAACAATTGCTAGTTGTTATACATATGTTGCTATAATTCACAGCTGAGAAATCAACATATTACCCAAATGAACTACAACTAAAATCAATACTTTTCCTTACATGTGCTTTGTTTTGACTTGTCACATCTGTCGTGCAATAGCGAATGGTATGGTAACTTATCGGGCCCTACCGTGTCTAGTTTCAGTAATAAAATGGAAATACTAGGAAGTATAGATAATTGGTCAACGTGTTCTTTCATTTTTTTCTTCAATGTTCCGAGGACTAAGTGACACTAATATCATTTCATATACTGCCGGAATTAAACATCATAACATCATGAAGTTTTTATATTGTTACATTTTATCCTTTACAAACACGATACAGAGATCCCCCCCCCCCTCCCAATTTTCTGGAAAGCATAAGAAACAATTGAGAAATAACTAAGCTGATTAATTTTGCACGCAGTATTATTAATTTGCATGTTGTGTCAGTGTGTGCATGCGGTTTATTCTCCAACCGACGTTTTTCAAGTTGGCCTTTTTTCGGCGATTCAGTAAAGAAAAACACACTTGACCAGTATGAACCTTTAATGTCACTCATGCACGGTAAATATACATATTGAGTGAATAAATTGTTTACAGAACCAATTAATCTCTGAACGATAAGTGTAGCTGGTATGTGAAATGTGGGGATGTTTACATGATTTTAAGCATATGTACACGATATGTGTAGTACTGATAATGTCACATTAAGTGTTATAATATCGCTTAAGTGTGCTTCTTTCCTTGCATGTAAATTACAGGCAAATGGATATCATCTATATAAGTACCAATTGTACAATAAAATAAAATTTCTTTGTCTTGTTAATGAATACACTGTGAGTATAGCTAGGTATATGTTCAGCTATATAGTTGCCATACAAGTTCTATACTTTGGAATAAATCTTTAGTTAATGCTTTGGATATAATACAAATCGTTCGATTTTACCTATGACATGTAAATTTTGACTCTATTTTGAATTTCATGTCTACATATGGGGCATGTTTCAATATATGTGGAACACTCTTGACATGTCACCAAGTGACGACAATCCAAGAAGAGAACTTGCACTTCATTCTCCATACAAATCTTGCATAGCTGTTTGTCGCGCAATTGATCCAGCTCAGAGGATAACATCACGTCACCTGAAAAGATGAAAAGATAAGCAGACGTGATATATATATATATATATATATATATATATATATATATATATATATATATATATATATATATATATATATATATATATATATATATGTATATATATATATATATATATATATATATATATATATATATATATATATCATATCTATCATATCTATATATGTATATATATATATATATAATCATATATATATACATATATTCATATATATATATATAAATACATATATTCATATATCATATATATATATATATATATATATATATATATATATGTAAATACATATATTATATATATATATATATATATATATATATATATATATATATATATATATATATATATATATATATTTATATTTATATATATATATATATATATAAAAAAATATATATATATATGTATATATATATATATATATATATATATATATATATATATATATATATATATATATATATACATATATATATATATATATATATATATATATATATATATATGTATATATATATATATATATATATATATTCATATATATATATATATATATATATATATATATATATGTATATATACATATATATATATATATATATATATATATATATATATATATATATATATATATATATATATATATATATATATATATATATATATATATATATATATATATATATATATATATATATATATATATATATATATATATATATATATATATATATATATATATATATATATATATATATATATATATATATATATATATATATATATATATATATATATATATATATATATATATATATATATATATATATATATATATATATATATATATATATATATATATATATATATATATATATATATATATATATATATATATATATATATATATATATATATATATGTATTTTTTTATTTTGTAGTTTGTATTGTCCAAAACGCTATGCTAGATCAATATACCTTGCGGACCTTACATACCAACGGCAATCCATATTTGACACTACTTTTTCTTGGAGTTTGATATATATTGGATACATATTGAGCCAGCACAAGCCCAACATCAAAACAACGTGTTTGGCCAACTGGCTGTGAGCAGCCAAACATATTTTTTTTACCAACGTAACCAACGCTCTGCCTGCGTTGGCCCCGCCTAATTGTGCTATCGCGGGGTGTTACTCTCACTTGCTCTACCTAAATTTGCACTATTAGTCGTATAGGTTTTCATAAGCAGATATAATGCGTTCTTTCAAAAACGTTACATGTTTGATCTGAAAATATCACCATTGTTTGTTTTAGATAAAGGCTAGTCTAGAATCATGGAAGTAAGAAATCTTTTAAACGTTTGGTTGGAAGGCAATTGCCGCTTTTTCTCGAATGGTTATCCTAGTGCAAAATCGTTTTTATCCTTGCTGTTTTAAAAGATATGCGCAGTAAAGCTCTGTTTCGGTATGAGTATGATTGTATGTCTGTATCTTCTGCTAGTTACGATTCATAAACTATCAATTATTTTGTTTTAATGAGAGGTTTCTTGCTGGTAACCAAACAATATAACTATTATATTAAACCACTTAGAAAAATAAATCGATCATCAATTGGAAGCGTTGTAATTTCCAGGTACTCTCATGCAATATTTTGATGTGATACCTCTTTATTTCTTTTTGTCAATGAATGATCTTTTAATTTCATTTATTAACTGCCACTAATTTTTCAGAAAATCTATTTGTTCTGACGAAGATTGTTCGTCTCATTTATCAGCGTATACCCCCAAATTAACATAAACAAGATATACTCTCGCCATTTGACGGACCGGTACGCATTGTCTTTGAAAAAACCGAAAATAATAGCATAATGATTTAAAGATATCGAGATATCTTCTCGTCCATACTATGATCGCAGTTATCAACAATAATTTCAAAACTAAAATAGAATTAAATATTTTTTTCTCTTATTGGCAAGGCCTCTTTCTATGAGTATATCCCCTAGCATATGCTTTTGACAAACCCGAATTTACATACCAATATGTACAACCAAGTCATACCTTTTATGGTCCTTTGTTGAGATGATATATCTTCGTAAGAATTCACTTCAACAGCAGATGATCCCACTTCGCTCTTATTTCCACTCGTAACAGGTACCTCTAAGGAATTTTCCGGTAACTGACGTTGGTAGTCGTCCTTTTGTGTGGGGTCAGTCATTGTGGAGACAATAAATGGAGTATTTTCCAATTCCTCATCTTCATTGGTTGTAGATTTTACGTTCAAATGAAACTGTTTTGTACTTTTTGGTACGCTTCTTTCCGTGTCGTTGGTGTGTCTGTCGAACACTGCTGTTAGTAATTCTTCAGATGTGGTAAATGCTGCCTCTCCTGCTTGCAGACGATCATACAAGACTTGTCTCACTGCTGCTTCTGAATAGCCCATATCCAGTATGATTTGTATAGCATCGCTAGTAATAATGTCGTCAATTTCTGCAAAAAGAAGATAATCATTTCAGAAACAGATAACTGAAGTAGTACATGAAGGCCTAAATCATTAGAGAACGAAACGGTTAATAACATTCTATGATTGATTATGCTTTTTCAAAACAAAAATAGTTTATGTTTATGTTCCGATAATGGTTTACTACGGTTGAAAGTCCAATGCCTTCAAGTTAGATGAATCATTGGAAAACCTCAAAATACATCGTGTTTCTTAACGTTAATGATCCATTGTTTTCGTACGGATATCAACACTACGCCATTAAAATAATGTAAGTTAAAGTTCTGGATCAACGATGATCCATATTATCATATCATATACAAAACAATATAGTAATAATGCTACAGCCAATAGCCAAAATAGCAAGATATAACCCGTTACACTGCTTCCTATACATTAATCATTGTTTCACTTTTTAAGCAATATTAGGTATTGTATGGTAAGGCAAGGTACAGTGACTCACTAGTTAAAGGCCCTTTTTCTTCTTGTATAGCAAGGGTAGTATCATTGATACTAGGTTTCAAATGGTTTGCTGGCTTTGGACTCGTCTGTTTGTACGTCAAATCTTCATATCGTTGTGTGTTGCTATTTGCTTTTTCTAATGACTGTTTTCGTGTTTGTCTTCCGTTCGTCTTGACGTCTTGCTTGGGATCTGGCGAAGCTGTGTACAAATCGTTGAATTGTATAGTTTATTCCTCAGTGAGAGAAATAAGCGAAGTTTTGATAATAACCAACCATTAAAAAAACTGTTTCAGTAATCTACGATTCATATTGAAGACTCGAGTTAATATGAATGCATCCAATCAAATAACCAATGTGTACAAACCGGCTAGCAATACAACACATATTAGGAGTAAAAAGCCAAAGTTATCATCATACCACAAAGAAAAGAATTGACTGAAAATTGCTAGCAAATCATAATTTATATGAGACTCTCAACAAGCTTTATGGAGAAATTCCTTTATGATAAGAAAATATTTCTACATGCCGGAAGGAAAAATGGCAATTACGATTAATATGTAACCTAATTTTTATGTACGACACATCATATTTTAACATATTCTGCAATAGTATGCTTTCACATCCAAACTACCGACTCTTAAGTATTGGTATCATAACTGCATTATTAGAATGCGTTCAAACGTTATTTATTACATGGCTAAATGTAAGTAAAGCTCAAAATGATGATTAGCTTAAAATGATGATCAATTTAAAATGATGATCATTTGAATAAATTTCGGTTAGTTTGTACACTTTTTCTAGTTGACCCAGAACTGATTCTGTTAGCTGTTTATAGAGGAAACGTTCCAAACTTTTTCTGTCTGTACAAGAAGTAACATAATACAAATACCACTCCATAAAACAACCTAGATCGAAAACGGTTCAAAGAAGTTTCGATAGTTCTTCTATGTCACACCATACAATTTTTTAGTGAGTTATATCCAAACAGTACACTACGTTAAACCAAATCTTGGCAAGTTAACGTTGGGCTGAGGTATGATCTTCAACTGTACTGTAGTGAACGACTGGGTTATACACAATAATCCAACACTGCATCACCATCAAATTCTTGTGTTGGCACGTCGTTGGAAAACGTAAAGCCAACTCAGAGATAACAAATCTAAGTTTGATACGTTTGCTTACTTTAATAATATTTCACGCAGTGATTTTATGAATATCAAGATTATTCATTTCAAATCATTATTACGATGATTTTAAGAATAATTTCCGAATGAGATTTACCTGCTTTACCATGAATTACTGACCGATCTCAATTGCACGAGAACTACTGATGTGCATATATAATACAATTATTGGCAAGGAAAACTATACACAAGCATGCACAATTTTAGTTTAGATTAGTGCTTTCAGTAATGCGTTTCAAATTGTTGGAAAACTTTTCAGAGAAAATATTTTGTATGTATAATGGATCAACAGATCAGTTTCGTGTTTAAGGCCTTTCCATAGTCTTGGATTATTTATGATGTTTCTTTTTCATTTAAGTGAGGAAATCTTAGAAATCTGTGTTATATGTACACTGAAATTGCCGCACAAATTCACGGTAAGGTTGATTACGTTACGAAGACTACATGTACGCCAAATCTAATAGTGTTACCTTGTTTTTTGTAACTGTTTCTGGTGATTCACCAATTGGAGAGTTTTCTTTAACGTAATCCACATATGCAGGTCCTCTCTGTTGTAATAACCAGGTACACTTTGGGGAAAATATTGCATGCTCAGCCCAAGGTTCATCACTCTCTTCCCAGTCTAATAAACGTACTCCACAGCAAAAACATTTGACTTCATCTTTGTTACCTAACATAAATAAGACGCATGATCAGATGTTTAAGTGGTCAATTACGTCCAAGTTTATACACGAAAGCATTTCGAAAAAAGAAAGGCTTATAAAAGTAACAAAATGCTTTAAATACTGAAGGGATACCATAGTTTATAGCTTTATACCTTGACTGAAAAGAACGTCCGCCCTGCAGGAAATAATTGACTTTGCTTCGTACTATGTGTGAGGGATAACATTTGATCATTTCGATGCCATATTCGTCGAAGCATCTAAGACGGCATAGATGTCTTATTGAAGGTTCGACTCCTAAACCACGAAAAATTCCCTATTAGCAATCCACGTCTGCACAGAAAGCATGTCACGTGCCTTGATACCAAAATTAGGCCAAAGTTGGCGAAGTATCGAAATTTACCTTGGATCCTAGTATTAAACATTTTGGCTACTCGTAGTGGTAACATATACCCAAAGTAAATGTCAACACAAAATCTAACATTTGGCCGATTTTGATTCAATTGTATTGCCAAACAGTGTTCTACATTACGTTGAACTAACAATGGTCCAGCGTTGACTTGCCAATCCAAAATAGTACTGACGCTTTCTAAAATGTTAACACCTTTGGCTAATGTTGAATCAATATAATGTGTAATCTGAATATTAGAAGCGTAAGCTTTGATACATTTGTTCGATCTGATGTACCACTTAGACGATTTTTGGCTTGTGTAAAGATGTACAAACTAATGGGAAAACACTTTTGAAATGGGACTCACCTGTAGAATAGAATCCGGCTTCGGCTAGGGAAGTCGGCTGCATTTTACTTGTTGTTGGCCATCGATGAAATGTCAATAATCTCTCTCTTTCATAGAAAAATTCAGGGAAAATTGCGTCCTTTACAATAAAACCATCACGTGGATCCACTAAATGCCTATTCGCTTTTATTCTATTGGGTTGCTTATTACTTTTCTTTTTAATTGAGGTTGATATTTGATCCGAAATAGGTTCAGGATTTTTCAAAGACTCGCTTATTTCCAAAAAGAAATTTCGTATTTGGGATATTTCACTGGGTGTCATTGGAATGTTTCCTACATTCAAACCCATCATCAACCTACACTTGGGAAATAGTTTTGTGTGCACTTTTCGTGGTTTGTCACAATATTTCAAATCTTTGATAATTCCAGAGCACACAAAACACTGCACGGAATCATCAATTACAGTGTAAAAAACCCACACGTGCAAATTCAAAAAGGTCAATGTGAGTATGTTTAGGAAAATTGATAAACGAGAAAATACGGTTTTTCTCTAATTTGTAGAACTGGAAAGTTTCCTTAGCGATGGTCTTTTCTTTCAAAGATAATTTTCCAAACTCATTTTCTATTTGCCTTAAATGGGAAAATTGAAAAGTTTCGCGATTTTTCTCGTCATATTTGTTGCGTTTGTGTTCATCAGCTAGCCCGTAAATCGGCACATTTGTTTTATCCAACCCTCGAACAAATCCACATGCTGGATACAATCTTTTGTGCTCACCCATAGCACTATCACCAATTTCCCACCCACCAATCAAATTTTCACAAACAAAACATTGCACTATATCTTTATGACCCTTGTAGAAAAGCCCGGCCTTGGCCAATTTACTTGAAGAAATAGGAGCATTTCGGGGCCACTTTTTGTCGTAAAAGGATAAATATCGTTGCCATTCTACATTCATTTTTGATATAACCAGGTGGAATGTTCCGTCAATTGTGCATATATCAACTGGATTACCATCCACAAAAACCCTAAAGTGTATTCGTCTACTCAACTCATCTTCTGAACTCGAAATATATTTTGGTATATCTTTCATAAATTCACTTATTTCCTGATCAGACACGGAAACATTACTTGCCTCCGATACAACTTGACGAATTGACGATGAACTGATGACGGAAGGGATATCTTTAGACTCAGCATTCTTATACAAATTCAAGACTCTTCCCTGTTGGCAGATTTGTTCAAGATCCTCAATATGTATTGGATCTGTCAAACGACATTTGTCGTCGGTCTCCAGCGACGAATAATTTCTACCCTTTCCTTGCAACTGAAATGTATACGTTCCAACAGCTCCGGCCGGAGTCGAATCTTTCCTTAGAATTTCCATTACTTTCCATAGATATTGAGATTTCTTCCAGCTTTGTTCTGAATAAAAAAGTGAAAAAATTATTGGTTACTAATGATACATCAATAACTCACAGATGTCGTAAAGCAACCTGTCAAATCAAAAGGGGTGCAAAAGTATAGAAGTAAATCTTAAACAAAGTCGGGAAAACAGCTTTGGTAACTAAAAAATAAGTTCCAAAATATGAGTTGGTTCTTGTGAGAAAACATATTACACAATCTCCTGAGGATATCGACAGTTTTCAAACATCCGGTGTTAAGTAGATAATGTGAAGGAGCCGATCCAAAGGGCTGAAGGGAGAATGTGTAAGGTATTCCCCCAATCGTACACTTCCGACTTAAAACATTTTGGAAGTGAGCCATGCATTCATATGAATAAATACGTATGTTTTATGTTGCTGTAACCAGGTAACGTTGCCATCAATGCCATGTGAACCAGTTGACACCAAAGCACCTCTAATGGAATTGCTACAGAAATGACGCCAACAGCTATGACAGCAGTGGACGATACGATGAAGGCGTTCAAAGTAAAGATATCGTCTCATAGATAAATTCAGAAGTGAACGCCGCCGTGCTGGTAATGTCACTTCCGGTTTTCAATTTTCCTTTTTGATTGCAAGAAATCGTATCAAAAACTAATATTGGCTCCTATGTTCGGTCCGGCGGATGTGTGATTGATAACATCGACAATTTCTAGCGATCATGATATGGAAAAATTGAAAACCGGAGTGTATACCATATCCTTTATAAATATGATACACTCGTTGCTGTCAATAACATTTCTGGCTGCTGAAGCTGCACGACACTGAGAGCTCAAGGCGTATATTTCAATATTGTATAGAGGTACCTAGTATTATTATACTTATGTTGTAGCAGCCATTGAAGGAGTTTAACTTGTTCTAAAGGAGTTTTCTGCCTCAATCGAATTTTTCTTTTCTAAGATGCGATATGGATATAGATCATATAAAACAAATAATTGAATGTTTCAATTAAAATTGACCATGAATAACGACGCAGGTAACCTAAAGTTTAGCCATAATCAGATATTCTCACAGGATTTGTGTTTCCTAATGAGTTGTATAAATCATTATTGTCTTCTTAGATTGTCCATACGTTTCGGAAAAGTAAAACGGATAATTCCAATTGATATTTGCCATATCGACCATAAAGTAAGAAAACATGAAAATACAAGAAAATGCAATTTCACTACAGATTCATCATGACACAATTATGTGTGATTGTGAGTATAATATCTACATGGGTTTATCTACCATTTTATATCGATCACTTGTAGATGAAACACTTAAATGAAAAGAAACAACACAGCCGAACTGAATGCAATAAAATTATTCATAACAGCTGGATACAAAATAATGTTGTATTAAGGTGTACTTTGTAGGGGTTGGTTTTACACCAAAATATCTTGACTGAAATTGCTTCATGGTGACGTCAACGGCAAAGTCAGAAAGAAACGGTGCAAAAAGGGATCTTTCTTAGTCATCTAGAAGAGAAAATGGTCAATACAAGAATTTGGTTGCCATGTTAAGGGTCACATACCCTGGTGGCGAAACCTGAATGACTCGAAAAGGCTCAGACCTGGAGACTGCAGACTACTTTCTTGCTTCAAGATATTAAACATATATACCTGTTGTCAAATACGCGATCGGCTCGGTCCGCTGAATAACGCTCGTATAAATCAAATAGAAAAATATTGTTGGAAGTGTGTTCTTCAACGAAAAGTTGATCTTAATGATAAAATATACAGAGAGTTCAAGGAAGACATTAGCAATATTTGTAAGAAGCAACTTAGAAGATACACAATGGCACATGATAGAAAACGTGACACGAAAACTGATGTTGACGTAATTCATACTTGAATAATAATTATTGAAATGATCCTAACTTTGATACAAATATATTTTGTATAAAGTTTTACCGTTGGGCGGGGATTCCCGAAACCCGGCACACACAGAAAAGATGGCACTAATACTGATGTTAGCGTAAAGCACAGTTAAATCAAAAGTATCGAAATGATCTTTTGTTTGATACGAAAATATGTTGTGCTAAAATGTGCCGTTGTGCGTGGATTCTATTGCAGCAAAAAAAGCTCAACTAGAATTGCTGTAGAGGTGGTGTCAACAATATGCCCTAATGACAGCAAAGGGCAATGCGACAAAGGTGTTCCAAAGTCAGAAAGAAGAAAAAAAGTTGCATTCGGTACGACGATTAGTGGTTTACTTCATACAGTTGCCATATATGTAAACGGCGATAGCCCTGGCTGTTAGAACTACATGACTAGGAAAGTCTAAGATACACAAGCATTCGACTTCATTCTCTAGGGTTTTTTTTACATTTTAAAGATTGACACCAATTTCCGACTGTCATTAACTGAGGTTAATACTTCCATCCATTAATATTTAACGACAAAAAGAAGGCTGCAAGCGCACACTGACATGTAGTTAAAGAATCAGTCGATCGGTTCCTGCTGTTTTACGCTAGTAACAATCAGATGCATCAGAAGCGCCTAGGAGTTAAGCTCTGAGGAGTTTTGTATAGCACTTCTTTTTAAATCATACCTGTTCATTACATAATTTGTTCTTAATATTTTTCTTTGTTATAATGTTGTTTCACACACTTTGTTATTAATTCTTTCAATGTAAATGACATGAAGAAACAAATAAATCAAAATTGATCTCCTATGGTATCTTATGAAATGCTTCACATCATGGTTAAAAATGTATAAACGGCAATGCCAGCAAATGACAAGGTTTTTCAAAATCAGGCAGAAGACAAATTTGCTTACCATGAATATTGATTTCAATAGACTTTTAATAGTTTGACGTTGCGAATCATACGTTGCTTCCTGGAAATAGTTGTCATGCATATTGACATATCCCTGGTTGCCGGAACTGCATGCCTATGAAATTTAGCTTATAAGATATACTTACATAGTATGATTACACTCTCCTGTTTTTCTCACTTTTCAAGATTTTTACACCAAATTGCCGTTGTTTGAAAATGAGGTTGGCACTTCTATTTATTTATATTTAATATCAATCGAAATAAAGGCTACGAACGTACACTGACGTCGATTCAATGACCCATTCGATCGGCGTTCACTATCTAATGCCGTTAGCGGTCAGATGCATTAGAAATATGGTTCACTTCGCTTCATGACGAAACAGATTGGAACAGATAACGTCAAAATCAACGACAGCAATGGACATCATGAGAAAGGTCCTTTTCTAATCAGGTACAAGAGGATTCATTATACAGGAATATCATAAGTGGTTTCCTTGAAATAGTTGTCATACATGTTTAGGTCCTCTGAAAGGCTACGGAATATATGCATACGAATATTCAGTCCAATTGTGTACCTATGTCAGCGCCGTCGAGAGGGGGTTTGAAGAGCCCGGCAAAAATTTAAGACATTTTTTGGCGATACTGTAACTGTAATGAGTAAGACAGATCACGTAGTGATTATTTGATTTTTGTCTGTCTTTCCATTATCCACATATCTGCCAAAAACTCAGTTAAGAAAAAAAATTCTTTACGAAAATTCTGATGAGTAATCGTGAAGTTTCTTACGTTGAGAAAAAGTAATTTGCAATACAATCTCGGCATATTTCCTATATCCCCATGCAGCTATACTGACTCTTTTCAGAATTCGCAGAAATACGCGCGTGCATGCATCCAAGTCACGATACTCAGCTCTATAGCTTATTTACAAAGCTATGGTATTCACAATCATAACTTCATAAAAACAAGATACGTTTCATCAGAGAAGAGGAACGACTATGGAGTAATAACATAAATCAGGAGCTCAAAAGAAAAAAGAAAAGGCTTCCAGGGAAAAGGAAGGAAAAGTCGGCCAAAAAACCTAGGCTTACAAATCTAGGATTTTTTAAAGAATACAGTGCTATAAAGGAAGCTAATGAGGCAGAAGAGCAAAATGAACAGCATGCCTTAGCATATGTCAGCAATGTGTTGAAAGATAAAGAGGCTACAGAGCAACCCGCAGAGCAACTGGTCTTCGACATAGAAATACTAGAACATGAAAATCGCACACTCGATGAAAGTGTACAAGCAGTCAGGCGAGGTCCACAAAAGCACCCCCTTCAATTTCCAAATGATACGACTGCTCATTTATTTCCTATCAGTATTCTAAATTTAAGATTAGTAAATGGGGAGACTATTTCAAGAGATTGGCTTATCTGGAGCAAACATAGACAAGCGTTATTTTGTTTTGCATGCCGATTATTTAGCAAGCTGACACCGGCAAGTAGGTCTGCTCTTTCTCCGGTTTCGGGCTATACCACTGAAAAAAATGGAAAAAGCTGCATGAGAAAATTCCTGACCACCAGGGCAGTGTTAACCATAAAATAATTTATCTTCAATGGCGGAACATGTAGAAGAACATTAAATCAGAGTCAATGGTCGACCAGCTACTGTATCAGAATATTCAGAGCGAATCAGAGAAATGGAAAAATCTCCTTAGTAGAATTATGGATGTGACGTTGTTCTTAGGAGAAAGAGGCTTAGCATCCAGAGACACAAGTCATCTAATCGGGGATCCCAATAATTTCATTGGTATGTTAGAGCTAATTAGCCGTTACGATCCAATTCTTGACGAGCATCTACGAAAAGTAAAAAATGCTCAAAACAACACAGTAAGAATGGCCGTTCACTATCGGTCTCCTAAGAGTCAAAATGAGTGTATCAACTGCTGTGCACAAACAGTGACACAACGACTTCTACAAGAGCGAGAAAACGCAAAGTATTTGTTTATTGTAGTGGATGCAACTCCTGACTCGGCACATGTAGAACAGACTGTCTTTATACTTCGCTATGTCAATTAGAATGATGATAATAATGCCTATGAGATTCAAGAAAGGTTTCTCGACTTTGTAGATTGCAACCAGAAAACAGGAGAAGCAATTGCGGGGTTGATACATGACGTCTAGGGCAAACATGGTATACCAATTGCAGAATGCCGTGGCCAAGGATATGACAATGGCAGCAACGTGAGCGGCTTTTACAAATTAGCTCAAACTCAAATCCTGAAAAGCAGCCCCCTGGCCACCTTCGCGCCGTGCGCTTGTCACAGCTTAAATCTGTGTGGCGTCCATGCTGCTGAGAGCTGTCCTGAGGTGATAACATTCTTTGGCATTGTACAAAAACTGTATAGCTTGTTCAGTTCTAGTCCATAACGATAAGAAATTCTAAAAGAAAATATTGGTTGCTCTCTGCATAGCACGTCAGACACACGCTGGTCTGCAAAAGTTAACAGTGTTCGTCCCTTTGCAGCACATCTGCCAGGACTAAAGAAAGCTACTGAGAAAGTCTAACATCTGAATCTGACGGCAGCGACCCGATCTGAGATACAAGGCATTCAGAAATATTTAAGATCGTTCGGATGCATTCTCATGGCATCTATATGGTTAAAGGTTCTAACCGCTATTGATTTCAGAAACAAAATTCTTCAAGCCCGAGATGTAACTTTGGACATCGAAGCACAGAACATACAAAGTCTCCTGGAAGACTTCCAATGTATGAGAAGCAAATGGGACGTTATTTTGAAAGAATGCAAGTTAGTTGCGGCCAACATCAAAAATTGCACATCCTCGAAAACGTCCAATTGACCAGCAAAAGCGCGAAGGTTTGGAGACGTACCACAGACCGAAGAGGAAGCAGCTCTAAGTTCTGAAGATAACTTTAAGATAAATGTATTTTATCTTCTGATGGTTTGTATTATAGCAAATTTGTCCAGACGCTTTCAGCTTATAAGAGATTTGGACTCAAGCTTTGGTGTACTGTAGAAGTATCCAAACCTTGGGATTGCGGACGTGCACAAACAGGCTGGAATCATCTGTGACAAGTACAATGTTGACGTCACTGGTGACTTAAGGGATGAACCAGAGCACATAAAGGCAATCCACTCAGCAAACCTAGGGCCATCACCGATGTTACTATTCGATCTCTTGAACAAGCTTCATGAGTTGAAACTGTATTCCTTGTTCCCAAACATTGGTATCATGCTGAGGATATTCTGTAGTCTCCCAGTCACTGTTGTCCAAGAAGAGCGTTCCTTTAGCACCCTAGCGAAGGTCAAAAATGTTACGAGGTCAACAATGTGCCAGGACAGACTATTCAGTCTAGGGACACTAGCGGCGGAAGCCACCCTTGCAAGGAAAGTGGATTTCAATAAAGTAATTCAACTATTTGCAAGCAGAAAAGCTCGCAAAACTCATTTGGGTTCCACGTCCATTTGATTTGACTGATGATAAATCGCCAGATCACAGAATTGGTAAGTTACTTTTTATCACTAAAAGTTTAAGATCGTAGCTTAATTCTGAACTAATGTGTCCTTTATATTCAGTTAATTGTTGATAAACGAATATGTATTTTAGTACCACTGTCTTACTTTACAGGTCATATCTTGTTAGATGTAAAGAATCCTGAACGCGTGAGCAGCCATTCAATAACTGTCTGTCCCAATCATGTTAGAATTTGATAATTTGATCAACGCTACCAAAATGGGGATCCGGCAAAATATTTGTCCCCGGGGTCCGCACTGGCTCTCAACGGCGCTGTCCGATGTCCAATACTTTGACACAAAATACAGATTGTTGTCATTGTCGACATAGGCTGGTATTTTAATCTATCTAAATATTAATATGCAATGTCGAAAACAAGGTTGCAAACGTAAACTAACCTGTATTCCAAGACCTAATCGGTACGTTCCGCTGTATGCTGTTCGTAGCAATAAAATGCAAAAACATTGTAGGAAGTACGTTCTTTTAACCATTTCACTTCTTATGATGACAAGAAACACTGTGTTTCAAAGAAGCCATTAGCCTTATTTGTACGTAGCAATTGATAAGAAACTCACCGCCAAACGAAAAACATGACATTGAGATCGATTTACAGATACGATTACAAATTGAATACACACGTATGCCATATTAAGCTGCAACGTTGTGAGTGATATTTCCGCAGCAAAAACAGTGCAACTGGTGGTGCTGCTGGTGTACGTGTATGGTTGGCCATGCGGGTCATAACGTTTCCTATGTTACGCCGAAGAAAACTCAATTCTTACGTCGTAACAATCATTTCTTACGTCGTAACAATTCCATTTCGTACGTCTAAAACGGGTCGCTAATTGGCTGTTTCCTTTAGACGTAAGAATATACATTATTTTACGTGTCAAAACAGATTTTTAGACGTATTTTACGTCTAAGAAAAATCAATTCTTACGTCATAACAATCATTTCTTACGTCGTAACAATTCCATTGCATACGTCTAAAACGGGTCGCTGATTGGCTGTTTCCGTTAGACGTGAGATTAGAAAATTAGTTTTCACGCGTAAAATCATATCTATTCGCACGCCTAAAGGAAACAGCCAATTAGCGACCTGTTTTAGACGTATGTAATGGAATTGTTACGACGTAAGAAATGATTTTTATTAGGCGTAATATTTGGAGACGTTATGACCCGTATGGCCAACCACATACGCGCAGTAACCAGCAACTTGAGCAAATATGATCATTATAAAAAAGGGTGTTTTAAAGTCAGGCGGAAGAACAAATACTCTAAGAACATCATGAGTGGTTTCCTGGATATAGTTGCCATGGGTGTAAAGGGAAAAACGCACAAATAACGTAGGAAGTATGGACTTCTACGAAAAGGTTGTCCTCATGATCAAACGGAAAGAAACACCAATCGTATTTGAAAGCAGCAATTCAGAAAAAGCTTGGCGTCACGTGCCAAAAAAAAACCCTGATAATGTACGTGATTGATATGTGTAAAAGTAAAAGTCAAACACAATGAGTCGAAACGATTTGAAGTTGGTAACGATTGTATGTTCCAGTTGGTTACGATTGTATGTTGTATCAGAGATTTGTATTGGTTACTTGTTCCCCAATAAGAAATCCCTCGTTGTATGAAGCTGTACCGTTCTACCGTTGTGCGGGGATTCTATGCAGCAAACATAGCTCAATCCTAATTGCCGCACGCAATACAGAGGCGAGGTCGGCAGCAAATTGGACAGAGCGAGAACTCAAAGCATCTTATAAACAGATACTACAATAACACCGTTGTTGGGCTGTTTATCGGAAATAGTTACCTTGCAAATGCCAATATCAACAAGTGCTAGCTGATACTGATGACCCGACGCATATATGTTAAAATAACAGACAGTTACTGATACAAACTGTTGTTTATACTCATAATTTTTCACAGGAACTGTCATGTGATTTTAGCAAATGAATGGAATTTTTTTAATCGAAAGACGAAAATAAAGAAATAGATCAAATTAATCAGTTTCGACTGGTAAGTGACTTATAAGGTTTGAAATATAATGATAATACAAACAACTTACAGCCTGTTACAGATGTATAGCACAATTCTGATTGATCTCTTGTACCATTTTGAAAAGTAAAATATTTATAACAGGCCAAGGCAATATATATAGCCCTCTGCTGAATCGTTTTAGAATAATTCTTTTATTTCTAATTGTTGCTACACACTAATGACGTCATAAAATAAACACAAAGTTTGAACATAACGAGACCAGTACGCATATACTCGCTATTATTACAACAATATAAGCAAACAAAAGAAGGGCCAAACTCCGTAAATCCCTTGATGCAAAACACCTTTAGTCATTATGCAATTCAAATATCACGAACCAAAAGCATGTTTTTCATTAGTTTGGTACTTTTTTGAGGATGAAAGAGTGAGGCTGGGGTATATGGATACGTTAAAACTCTTAGCGTATTGCTCATTTCCGATACATTGCCCCAAAACAAGGTTTAGATTGCCAAGCCTTACACAAATCCCAGATCTGGATTATGTCAATTATATCTGGGATAATAAAGTTTGATCTGGTCAGAACATGTCAGATATTAACTTGATCAAATGCTCATGTAAAATACAAATAAAGTTTATATCAAGGTATGTCACGTTATGTACAGTTATATCTGCCCAATTCTTTATACGGTCAGTTCTGGGATTTATAGGCCTACCAGGAGATCAGTATCAAGTCCACATCTGGGTTTGAAATAAATCCCAGATCTGGATCATATCTAGGATATCTACCTACTGTGGTGTAGCGGTTATCATACATGTCTACAGACCACGAGGTTCTGGGTTGAAGCCTGGGTTGGGAAGACACGCCAGTGCACCACAACTGGTTACCAAAGGCCGTGGACATTGACTTGGTTGTCGATGTTATGTCTGTCCGAACGTCGTACCTGTGTTCTTGTCTGGGTCGTATTAAGCGTTTCGTGATAGCATTGTTACTATCATAACCGATTACGCAGGTGACGACCCCGTCATTGTAATTGTGTGTTTACTCGTCGTCGTCGATATATCTAGGATTTAAAACTGTTGTTTGTGAGGAAAAGCTCTTGTTACCCTGGAGAGGGTATCTTTTTGTTGTGCTCTGGTTCGCAGGAATTGCTACAAGGGTTAACACAAACTACGGTCACCAACACAACTAATATCGGGATTACAAAGGTTGTTAAAGCACGCATGAAGAATAGCTCATTGGTTTGCGTATCATTAGTTTTTTTGTATGACACGAATACAACTCCACAGACCATACGTCAAGCTAATGCATGTGGATATGAAAAACGTATGATAGTGATGAACAAATAAAAAAAAAAAAAAAATAGGCTTATTTAGACAGTTGGATGAACTCGTATAGTTGTAATAGAAACAACAGAAAACATAAAGACTTGCAGAGAACGAATACACATAATAAGTAATAGGATCGGCAAGACGATTACAAAGTACACATACCATATGATGTACTCGCATTTCCCACACCTCCACAATCGCCCTGCATGTTGAGGTTGATGTCTAAAAAACATATTCAGATTTTATCTTCACCTTGAAGGTGGAGGAGAAAAACTCTTTTCTAGAACTGCAAAATATTCCTACCTGAAATTAAAATTAGTTGCGCATCCAATAAAGTATATCTCTTAAAAAAAGAACGGTCAATTTTGACCATGACATGATCAACTATGCACTGACTACATGCACTCCATTTAAATTTGACTATATTATGATCAAATTTGTTTAATTTTGACCATAGTTATGATCAGTGTATAGTTCATCACGGCACGGTTCCTTTTTTAGAGTGTATATATGAACAGCAATATCAAAAATACACCAGATACATTTTACCAAACAGAATTCGGGCTATGTCATATTCGGACTATAGTTTCAGTAAGTTTTCGGGAAATTTCTACTCCCCCCTCCCCCCCTTCCAAAAAAAAAAAATCTCTTATGACCGTTGGCATCTCCCAAAACTTGCCGACACTCCAAAACTTATATACGTGCCACTGTTAGTAATTCTTCAGCAATATCTCTCACTATAAATTCCCATAGTTAAACACATGCCTTATATCCTTATACTGTTATATGCGATCGAATCATGTACTATGTATTGACACCGGTTTTTTTCCTTGGGTCAAATCCTTTATTTTCACGAAAGGGAAAACACAATAATGCCCTTATTAGTCTACAATTTCCGGACCGGATCCATCTTTATAACAGAAATTGACCAATTTCCGGCATCACTTGAACAAATTCATGCAAGCCATCTTTGAATCTGCAAAATGGTATATGGATGGATGGATATCTTATCTTACGTTATAAAAAAAGACTGTCTATGACCATCATGATTGAATAATATAATGATATCGATCTCACACATATAAGGCAGGTATAATCATAAGCACGATAAAGATCCCATTTAATTATTTGTTGTCATATGCTAAAACTTATTACTAAAGCAACTATTGATCCTGTAATCTGGAAATCAGGTAATCTTTGAATACGAGACACAAGCAACAAATCTATGACATTACAACTTTACAAAAGGAAAATATACCAATGTTATTCCACATAGTTTGTCAATATTTAATAGAAACACCAAGCAGAAATTGAAAAGGTCGACGACGACGAGTGAACACACAATTACAATGACGGGGTCGTCGCCTACGTGTTCGGTTATGATAGTAACAATGCTATCACGAAACGCTTAATACGACCCGGACGAGAACACAGGTACGTCGTACGGACAGACATAAACATTGACAACCAAGTCAATGTCCACGGCCTTTGATAACCAGTTGTGGTGCGCTGGCGGTTGAAAAGGTCATATAGTTGGGACTTTTATATGCCTCGAATTTTAATCAAGTGTGGAAAGAATAATTTCTTTTAATGTGTTGAAACGGAAGTAGCGGGGATTTTCTTATATGACGTACACTACTAAAAAGGGAAGACATGACACGTTGGTTGCGTAATTTACAAGCACGAGATGGCATGGAGATTACGAATAAAGGATCAAACTAATTGATTAAGAACAAAATAATCGTTTTTAAGTACAAAGTGTGTGTATATATGATGTCCCTATATATCGTGAATAAGAACTATGATAATGCGCGGCTAGGGGGGGGTGGGGAGGGTGGGGGGGGGGGGGGGGGTGAGGGGGGAGCATGGGTCCCGCAACATTTTCCTCCATAAAGTAAAAGACAGTAAGTTTTCAAACAGCCTTGGTGTAGGCTATCATTTGCAAGCCGACATATACACGACAGTATATATTCATAATCATTTTCAAAAGTATACAACAGTAAACGAGAGTTATAAACATTTGGGAAATTTAATAATTACATTTTCTATAGAAATGAGTGAAGTGCGGGGATGGTTCTGGCAAAAAAAAAAAAAAAGGGAAAGATTTTTGTATCTGATTGTTTTGCATGCTTCATATTCAATCTATTATCTTGACAGTGGCGTAACCTGGTAACTAAGGAGACTTCCCCCACCCTGACAAGGAGGTCCATGGCAAAAATATATCATTATACCAATATACCATCGAGGCCCGCAGGGCCCTGTCTACGCCACTGAATCTTGATTATTATTTCTTTGGTATTATATATATTTTCCATTTAGAGTTCAAAGTGAAACTATTTTGACAAATATTAATATCGTGCCCAATTGAACTATAAAGGAAAGGTATCGTCCCATAATTATCGACCACACTTCCCTTACATAGGGGCACATGTGTTATCGATAATATCACAGATTTCTCGCAATCAATAAAGAAAATTGAAAAACGAAATTGACGTAAACAGCATGGCGGCGTTCACTTCTGAATGTATTTATGGGACAATACCTTTCCTTTAAATAAAAGACACCAAATACGAAATGTAGAAAAACTTGGTTAAAGTGAATAAGATGCCTATTCAAAAAGTAAATACGCCAAAGAAAATGAAAGGATTCATCTATGGCTGATACATAGATAGAATCATTGATTGTTGGCTAACTCATGCAATTATAAGACCATCAACTCAATAAATTAAAAACTAATACTTTAGGCCTACCTGGCGGCCGCAAGAGTAAGTTCACTTACCTTAAAAACTTTCGCGATAGGCCTAAGATGAACAAGTTTCCTCTAAATTCGCTGTTTTAGCAGAGGAATTCCAGGTTTATTCTTCGTAGAGACGAAATGCGACGATGTTCAAACTAAGCAGTTGTCATTACTATTTACAGTTGTTATTACTATTGCTTATGTTTTGAAAACTTACGAAATCACGAAAAGGGAATCCCCTTCGACGACGTGTTTTCTATTTATTCGATCGGAATGATCACATGACACAGCTTGTTGGTTAGCCGGTTGCGCTGTTGATGAACTTTCAACTTAACTAGCTAGCTGAACGTGTAAAGCGTAGGTACGATGTATGCCAGAGGAACTTACGCTGTTCCAAGAAATCTGCAAAGAAAAGCCGTTGCCTGAGATCGTTAAACAAAAGGAAAGAAAAGAAATAATTTCAGGTATTTAGGCTTATAGTTCATCAGAAAGTTTAATTTAAAACCTTGGTTGTATTCGTCGTTTGAGCAAGTTAGCCTTTGTGTTTGGCTTCCTTGTTACACTCTGCACAATAAATAATGTTAATGTTATTGTTAAGCTGTAGGCCTAACGTTGTATCGTAGTCGAGTCTGGCTGGTGTGTGTACTTTGGTCAAGTGAGATAAACACCTCACTCAGTAGGGCACTAGCCTACTTGCAAAGCAACGTTTACATACTGAGTGAGACAACGCATTATAAACTCGTAATGTTAAAAACCACTCGGACAACAACAAATAACATAGGCCTAAGGCCTAATCATGAAATGAAAACCCTTCTCAAAACTGACATTGACAAAAGTACTTAGGCCTAGGCTACTGTACTGTACTTGTAAGTTGTATTTGTAGTAACAAATAACGTTAACAAATAGCGTTAGGCCCAGTAGTTAGTACTAGGGCCTACGAGCCATGATTTTGTTTTCATTAGTGACAGCATCTTGAAACTTGACCGTTAAAGTATCTTTCAAACTTAAGTTACAAATGAAATGATGAACATGATTCTGTACGTAAAAACATCTAAATTACGGAAGAAATGACATTCCGTTACTTAGCAAATCCCTTACTTTAGGAAATGTGTAGGCCTACACAATTAGGCTTAGTGTGCATATCACCCGAAAGCGCTGGCAACTGCTATTTTGAAAATGTTTATCAGTAAATGCGTTCAATTTAATGCTATAGCTTATAGAGCCTATGCATGTTGACTTCACCATCGCTGTATTGTTGGACAACTTTTCAACTAATTAAATACATCCATTCCAAGGCGGCAGTGTTTGAAACTAAGTCAGTAGCGAAGGCTCTTATACTGTACAAAACGCAACTTTTCACAGTTTTCTTGATTAAACTCACGCACAAAAGGTAAGTGAATGTCTCAGTATAGTATCATTGCATATAGGCCCCCTATCTATTTATTTTGTATTACGTAACAGTGATCCATGATAATAAAAGGCATTGTTAAAAGTTGACCTGCGATCATCGCAGAAAGGCCTAGTTTTTCTAGCACTGTAAATTTTGCAAGTTGGCACAAAGCATGGCTTTAATTCAGCAGAGTTGCTGTATGAAAAAGTGGAGTGCAACACCAGAAATATGAGTGGTTTTGATTATTAACAGACTCATGGTCCAAAGTTTCCAGTATTGTTTATATCACAACTAAATAAATTGAAACCAGTACTACTTTCAATTGACCCTTTTGTGATGCAGGTACAGTCATTTTGAGACAAGATGTTAGTCATTTGTGTGACTGAGAGGTGCGTCAAAATACACCCCTTGCATGATGCAGGTCGTGCAATGACGCACCTTGTCTGGGGTATAGGGGTTGGAAATTCAAGGCTCATAGGGCCTGTGCTTATCCCTGGCTGCAATATCGCAAGCGGATGAGAGTACATGACTCACCCTAGACAGGATGCCAGTCCACGCAGGTTAACTCCCCAGCAATGCTGGTACTCATTTTACAGCTGAGTGGACCGAAGAGTAAAGTGTCAAATGCACAGATTTCTCACAATCAATAAGAAAAATTGACAATCGCGAGTGACCTTAGCAGCACGGCAGCGTTTATTTCTGAATGTATTTATGGCAGATACTGTACCTTTCCTTAAAGATGACAAAATCCAAGAACAAAGACCCTTTCGTATCATGGAAAGGTAAAGTTTCAAACCCCTAGGTTGGTCCAGAAATGGGCAGGGTGTCACTGATCAAAAGGGGCATTTCTAAGGCATCAAGGGCAATTTTAAAGCAGGTTTGAGGGCACTTGAAATTTAAATGAGGGAGTAATCAATCTGTGCATTTTTTCATATTGGGGAACCGATCAGCATAATAGGATGGCAAAATAGTTCTCGTAAGTAAGTATGTTTTTGTGAACAAAATGTAGAGTGCTTGTGAAAAGTGGCAAGGTGGAGGCAAGGTGGAGGCAATGAGGGGTAAGGTGGAGGCAATGAGGGGCAAGGTGGAGGCAATGAGGGGCAAGGTGGAGGCAATGAGGGGCAAGGTGGAGGCAATGAGGGGCAAGGTGGAGGCAATGAGGGGCAAGGTGGAGGCAATGAGGGGCAAGGTGGAGGCAATGAGGGGCAAGGTGGAGGCAATGAGGGGCAAGGTGGAGGCAATGAGGGGCAAGGTGGAGGCAATGAGGGGCAAGGTGGAGGCAATGAGGGGCAAGGTGGAGGCAATGAGGGGCAAGGTGGAGGCAATGAGGGGCAAGGTGGAGGCAATGAGGGGCAAGGTGGAGGCAATGAGGGGCAAGGTGGAGGCAATGAGGGGCAAGGTGGAGGCAATGAGGGGCAAGGTGGAGGCAATGAGGGGCAAGGTGGAGGCAATGAGGGGCAAGGTGGAGGCAATGAGGGGCAAGGTGGAGGCAAGGTGGAGGCAATGAGGGGCAAGGTGGAGGCAATGAGGGGCAAGGTGGAGGCAATGAGGGGCAAGGTGGAGGCAATGAGGGGCAAGGTGGAGGCAATGAGGGACAAGGTGGAGGCAATGAGGGGCAATGTGGAGGCAATGAGGGGCAAGGTGGAGGCAATGAGGGGCAAGGTGGAGGCAATGAGGGGCAAGGTGGAGGCAATGAGGGGCAAGGTGGAGGCAATGAGGGGCAAGGTGGAGGCAATGAGGGGCAAGGTGGAGGCAATGAGGGGCAAGGTGGAGGCAATGAGGGGCAAGGTGGAGGCAATGAGGGGCAAGGTGGAGGCAATGAGGGGCAAGGTGGAGGCAATGAGGGGCAAGGTGGAGGCAATGAGGGGCAAGGTGGAGGCAATGAGGGGCAAGGTGGAGGCAATGAGGGGCAAGGTGGAGGCAATGAGGGGCAAGGTGGAGGCAATGAGGGGCAAGGTGGAGGCAATGAGGGGCAATGAGGGGCAAGGTGGAGGCAATGAGGGGCAAGGTGGAGGCACTGAGGGGCAAGGTGGAGGCAATGAGGGGCAAGGTGGAGGCAATGAGGGGCAAGGTGGAGGCAAGGTGGAGGCAATGAGGGGCAAGGTGGAGGCAATGAGGGGCAAGGTGGAGGCAATGAGGGGCAAGGTGGAGGCAATGAGGGGCAAGGTGGAGGCAATGAGGGGCAAGGTGGAGGCAATGAGGGGCAAGGTGGAGGCAATGAGGGGCAAGGTGGAGGCAATGAGGGGCAAGGTGGAGGCAATGAGGGGCAAGGTGGAGGCAATGAGGGGCAAGGTGGAGGCAATGAGGGGCAAGGTGGAGGCAATGAGGGGCAAGGTGGAGGCAATGAGGGGCAAGGTGCAGGCAATGAGAAGCAAGGTGGAGGCAGCAGAGGTTGCGTTAGATTTTTTTGTCTGGCGTATTTGGTTATGACAAGCCCTTGATTTTCGGCGTATTTTGTAAATTTGCTGTCGTATGTCCAGGCTACTGTGTAATGTACATGGCACTGCGCGCTAGCAAAGCTTGCAAGTATTGTTAACACACACACACTTGTATCAGGTCTACCCCACTAAAGTGAATGAAAATTGCGCTTAAAATACCAAAAACATTAAAAATCGGACTATTGTTATCATGAAAAATATCAAGGAAAAGTTCAATCCAATCCTTGGATAATGTTGATTGTTGAATCAAGAAAGTTGTGTTAACAATCAAAAATAAAACACAAAAAATACCGCTGTTTATCATATCCAAACTTTCATGAGGTGAACTTTGACCAATTGTCAACAATAATATACTACTATTCAGATCTCAAACACGCCTACTTTTGTACAGTATAGTAACTTGACTTGCAGATTGTGATCACTTCCAGATACACGATCAACACAATACCTAAGGACAGTGGAATCCTAGCTAATAATATTGTTGACAATTGACAGCCTGCATTCAAAACAACATCAAAACTTTCACGTAAGTGTACAGTGTATGTACATCATGTATAGGGCCTGTGTATTAGCTATGTACAGTACTGGTATGGGCATGTTGAATCATTCGGCCATTAGTCTCGTAGTTGTATCATTTCTGTGTGAAATAAAACTTTCAATTCCATGAGAGAGGTAAGATGTTCTTGATTTTTATTCAAGTTAATAAAAAACTGGCGTAAAATTTCACATGCTGTATCGTACGACGCAGGTACAATTTGTGTCGTAGGAAATTTCAGCCATAGCGTAATATACAACAAATTTGTCGTTAACGCGATTTTTGGGAGGCAGTGAGGGGCAAGGTGGAGGTAATGAGGGGCAAGGTGGAGGCAATGAGGGGCAAGGTGGAGGCAATGAGGGGCAAGGTGGAGGCAATGAGGGGCAAGGTGGATCACTCTGAAAAAGCAAAACTAGAGGTCTGTCATGGAAAGATAAGGTTTGCATATTCACAAAACAGAGGTTTGAGGTTACCTATGAATAAGAATATGGTTCTCTGAAGACAACAAAACTCTATTTCTTCTTCCAGGCATCGCAATCGGCACAAATGAAAGATTATGTTCTCCGTGCGCATTGTAACAACCAATCATTATCAAGCTCCTCCCATTCCTGACCTGGATGTTACGTATTCAGACTTTCGGAAAGCTAAAGTTCAGCATGTTCCAGTTCTGAGAATATTTGGATCCACACCAGCAGGTTTGTAAATTTTAGGAAGTTTAACAGGGGAGGGGGGAAGCCCAGGATGATAGAGACCTACGTGGTCCAGCAGTCATAGCATCATCTTGGCATGCTAGTGGTCTCATGTTCAATCCTTGGTGGGTCTTCAATCACATGCTTTACAACTCAAACTGGTTTATAAAACAGCTGTAGATATCTCTGTAAGATATCTAAACTATCTACCTTTCTAGGGAGTTATTCAGCATGATTGATCTGCTTTGAAATGTGGTTGCTTATAATAAGATAGATTATGGAGTAATGTATATGAGATACAGACTCTTGTATGTACTATTTACTTATATACAGTATAATATAAAAATTAAGCCATTGTTTTAATCAAAGCAGAGTTTATTGTTCTCATACTTATATGAAGATAATATATACTTAGGTTAGACCTAAAAGTGGCACAAATTTCTGGCTGACAATGATAAACTTGGCACTCCACCACGAGAATTTGAACATCAGAAGTTGAATGGACCAGAGATACTGTATGTTACTTCAGCTAAAGTAACATATCCCTTGATGGACCATTCTCTACGCACAAGCCTATGCAAAAGTCAATGTGAATTAATTACGTGCAAAATTTTGAGTGTGGTGTCGTTGAATAAAAAAGAGATGGACCTTTAGACCCCTTTGTTGCTGTTTACTTGTGGGAGGGCGCATGATGATAAATTCGAACATGTTGGCACTCGAACATGTCGGCACTCAACCACGAGAGCCTGAAGAGCTTGAACAATCTCTCGCCCGGTTCTAATTTGGAGGACCATTCTCCATGTGGCATTATGCTTTGCGCCACTATTATTTGATAGATTAATTAAATTTTACAAAACACAAAAATAATGTTTATTAAAACTTTCAGATTTTATGGTGAGAACGTGGTTAGCAAATTTAGACCACTTATTGTTGCACAATCAAGCTAGTGGCAATATATTATTCATTCACCTAAAATAAACCTTAGAAACTTATTTCAACTTACATTTTGGTAGATTTCCCGAAATCTTTGCATAATTGGGTAAAAATGCTGAATTCTATGGAAGAAATTCCATGTCTTGTGCACAGGATGATAGTGTTGCAATTAATGTTGTAAACGTGAGCGTACAACGTGCAAAAGTGACGATGTAAACTGGGCGCAGATACAAAGAAAATCACCATTCACGCTCGTTTAGACATGCCAATTACATTGTTAAGCACTATTATAATCTTTTGAATCTGACTACCTTAATGCCCTTGTTTTTTTGTTAATATTAATACATACAAATTGTACGCGTCATTTATAATTAACACGCACATAGGACACACAATTTTGCGTTAATACGCTCAAGGCTGCACAGAGGATGCAGATGCACACTCAAAAGAAGAAAATTGCCATGCACGTTCGTTAAGATGCGACAATTGCGTTGTGCACTATTATAATCATTCAAATTTGACTACCTATAAATATGTATTTTTTGTTAATATTAATACATACAAATTGTACGCGTCATACATAAATAACACGCACATAGGATGCACAATTTTGCGTTAGTATGCTCAAGGATGCACAGAGGATGTAGATACGCACTCAAAATATGTCAATAATATCTTTACGCAAGTGTTCTATCTTCTCATTGGTTCGAAATAAAACTTACGTGCGTTCTAAATTTTTGTATCTAAAATACACCCGTTTAACGTCTATGCGCATCACTATTTTTGTTTATTCTATGGTGCACGATGATAAACTTAGCAGCTGACCAAGTCTACCACGTGCTTGAACATCTGAAAGTGTATAGACCCTTTTCTATATGTATGGCGCAATGCTTTGTGCCGCTGAAATTGGCAGGGACAGGTCAAGATGAATTCAAATGGATGATTTTATGAGATACAGTAGATGCAAGATGGAGGAAAATGTTTATTGTGAAGAAAAACAGGCAGCTTCGAGAAAATCAGGGGCAGGGTGCAGTAAGCGCTAGGTATGGTGGAGCACCCTTGTGAAACAGCGAAATCTTCAACATGTTCATGATTTTCACTGGATTTTAAAGGAGCTAGCAGCTGAAAAGTGTTGTATACAGAAATCTTCGCCCATCAAGCACAAGAGTGTGAACAAATTTTAATGTCAATGGGAAAACATACCAATTTTGAGTACTCGGGTCAGGATTTCGTAGTGTTATGACATTTTGTACGCTGGGTGCAAGAAAGTTATTCGATTTGTCCTGAGACTCAAATTGTGGCTTTACTTTTCGACCTGTCTGCTCCTTTTAAACAATACACGTTTTGATTCCTAGCTACCTTTCTATAGGCCTAGACCTTCAAGGCCCTTCCGATGTGGAATACGATTCAGCAAGTCCAATGTGTGTCATTTTATATCCTATTTTCAAAGAAAAGCCACCCAGTGAGTAAGAGTTACAGTATAATGTGGTGATTACAATACATGAAAATGTAAAGGGAACAAAATGGTCATACAGTATATGTTTGTGAAACTTGCTTCTTTGTTTATTTTCACAGTACTGTATGTACTGCACCATTCCTGATTATGATTTAAGCTTGAAATTAAAAGTTTTTGGGAGTTGGCAAGTTTTGGGGAGTTAGCAAGTTTTGGGGAGTTAGCAAGATTTTGGGAGTTGGCAAGTTTTTGGGAGTTAGCAAGATTTTGGGAGTTGGCAAGTTTTTGGGAGTTGGTAAGTTTGTGAGAGTTTTCTTGATTAAACTTACGCACAAAACGTAAGTGAATGTCTCAGTATAGTATCATTGCATATAGGCCCCCATCTATTTATTACAAATTTACCAACTCTCACAAACTTGCCAACTCCCCAAAACTTGCCAACTCCCAAAAACTTGCCAACTCTCACACACTTGCCAACTCCCAAAAACTTACCAACTCTCACAAACTTACCAACTCTCACAAACTCACCAACTCTCACAAACTTACCAACTCTCACAAACTTACCAACTCTCACAAACTTACCAACTCTCACAAACTTACCAACTCCCCAGACCTTACCAACTCTCACAAACTTACTAGCTCTCACAAACTTACCAACTCTCACAAACTTACCAACTCTCACAAACTTACCAACTCTCACAAACTTACCAACTCTCACAAACTTACCAACTTTCAAAAACTTACCAACTCTCACAAACTTACCAACTCTCACAAACTTACCAACTCTCACAAACTTTCCAACTCCCCAAAACTTACCAACTCTCACAAACTTACCAACTCTCACAAACTTACCAAGTCTCACAAACTTACATACATACATACATATATATATACATATATATATATATGTATATATAATATGATTATATACCTCACATATGCAACCCCCTCCCCTACCCTCCTCCCCCCTCCCCTACCCTCCTCCCCCTCCCCTACCCTCCTCCCCCTCCATCTCCCGATTCAAAGTGCTGTACATCAGAGTCACATGTCTATGAATATTCATATTGGGAAAGTTTGTTCTAAAGCTTATCACGGTCTTTGTAACATTCGTCAGATTGCCAAATATCTAAATGTAGATTCCATGAAAACCCTTATTAATGCTTTGTTATAAGTCACATTGATTATTGTAGTTCACCTCTTGTTGGGCTACCTGATTATCAACTTTACAGAATTCAAAGAATACTTAATGGTACTGCTCGGGTGATTTCCAGACTACCAACATTTTCTCACATTGGTGCTGTTTTAAAGTCCCTTCACTGGTTACCAGTCAAACGGGGAGTTGATTGTAAAATTGTTTTGCAGGTTTTCGAGTGCATTAAAGGCCTTGTTCAAAAAATGTATGTGAAATGGTGGTTGAAAAGCCATCCCGCTATGACTTTCGTTTCGAGTCCATATTTGTTCCCTGTGTTGGGCATAGAACTCTTGGCGAAAGGGCCTTTGCTTATAAAGGTCCTTGGTTGTGGAGTTCACTCCCGGCTGGACTCGGATGTATTGATAATGTATCCCTGACTTCCTTGCAAAACTGAGCTTAAAACGTTTTTGTTTGGAGAGGCGTTGGTCTGATGTGTGGCTTGGTCTATTGTGTTTCTGTTTGTGTTGTCGTTTCTGTGCTCTTGTTTTTGTTTTCGTGTCTGGTTTCCTTTTATGTAAAGCGTTTTTGAACGTTTTTACAAAATTAGCGCTATATAAATTGATGTATTATTATTATTTTTATTATTGTTATTGTTATTATTATTATTACGTCTTGCACTCTTTATGATATTACCAGCACAATATGTGTTTGTTCAAGCATCCCTCTAGTTAGGTCCAGAAAGGGGCAGGCTTCCAATGGCAATAAGAGGGGGAAGGGGGAGCATCTGTAACGTTTTTACAAAATTAGCGCTATATAAATTGATGTATTATTATTATTTTTATTATTGTTATTGTTATTATTATTATTACGTCTTGCACTCTTTATGATATTACCAGCACAATATGTGTTTGTTCAAGCATCCCTCTAGGTAGGTCCAGAAAGGGGCAGGCTTCCAATGGCAATAAGAGGGGGAAGGGGGAGCATCTGTAAGGTTTGCAGCATAAACTTTGAGGCCCTTGAAATGTGATGTAGGAATCTGTACAAAACATTATGTACTTAACCCTAATCTTATACTTTACGGAACTGTAGATTCACAAAATGGTAAAGCAATTCTCAAAATAAGGTTTTTTTGTAAACAAAATGCAAAGGCTTTAATGAAAAAGGGCTGAGTGAAGGTGATGTGGAGCATGGTAGAGCAAACTTATAAAAACAATGCACTCTGTGAGGGTAGTGGCCCCCATTAGAAATGGCTCTGCTTAAAACCAGGAACATCTCAACCTGCCCTCAAATGGAGCAGGGTTGGTCGAAGTAAAAGTTATATATTTCTTTGTTTCCCAGCCACAAAACTGTATACAGTTGCACCTTCCAAGGCTTCTTCAAGATAACAATTACTGGTGTTACATGGTATTTTTAGTGATACACATCTGAATATAATGGCATTCCATGTAATATAAGTAGTAACTGTAATTAATGCTGGCATTGTTTGTCTTTGCTGCTGGGGAAAGATGAAATAAACTACTGTATGAGCATAGAACTATTTATACCTCAGTGTTATGATGCAAAGGTAATCTTGTGGAAGGATGTGGTTAATTTGTTGCTTGAAAATTGCATGACAAATTTTTAAGCAGTGCCTTTATTAATGGCTTACTGTACAGTAGCATCGTTGACCAAAATCTTCATTGAGGAATGCATATATATATGTATAACGTCATCAGTTGGACGCCATCTTCCTGTTTTAAGGTTGAATTCACAAAGTACAAGGTGATTCAGGCTCTGTCAGATCTCAGAATTTTACAAATACTGTTCTGACACTTGCAAAACTTTTCCTGTTACTTTGAGTGAGTATCATACTGATACTTGTATGATAAACAATATTTTTTTAGCTTGTTAATATCCTTGTTTGTTGCAAAAAACATCAAAATGCAGGTTTATACAACACAGATGACCATAAATAACTGTACAGATTCTGTACTTGCTTTTGTTGCTGCTGTAGAACCATTCTGTTTAGAAAAACAATCAGTTTATTGCATGTACAAATAACTGTAAATCTGTCAAATTTCTTTTTGATTTTCCAAAGTTACTGCATATGTACATAGTTCACCAGTTGTAACGGATACCAGTAACTAAGATTGACGTGTGGAGGCAAAATGAACTAAATTGCTTTTTAATCTAATAAATTACTGGTGTACTGTACAGTGCTTGGTTACAGTGCTAATGATATTGTACTGTGACAGTTTTTGGTTTTGTTGAAATCAAATAGAACAGAAAACAAAAATGTTATTTGATTTTATTTCACATACAGTAACTTAAATCATTAGAAAAAAATCATTTCACATTTGCCAAGGTTAGTTAAAAGTGTATTCATTTTTTCAGATAGTGCCAGAAGGGAGTTTTATTCCAACTTCCTGGTGCCAGTAACAAATATATTTTAATGGGAGCCAAAGTGCAATTCAGACCCCTAGCTTGATTTAAAAAAGGGCAGGGTACTAGACTTGTTGAGGGGCACATTTATGCAAGTGCGAAGTGCTGCATCTTTTGGCGTGGGGTCCAGGGGCCCCTTGACCCTTACTCTACCACGCGGCGATAATATCGTTGTTTTGAAACTACCTTTTTCCAAAAATAAAATCGGGACCTTACCAACATTCTATAGGGGTGCAAATAGTTTCATTGCAAAGATCTCGGAAAGATCTTTTATATAATTGTATTTTTTGGGGGTGTCTATACTCACATTTTTTCGGCAAATTTTGTCCAAACATTCAGAAATTTACTTTTTTGTTTAAAATGTCCCGAAAACTGCATATTTTTGAGAAATTTACAAAAATTGCTTGGAAAATAAATTTAGATATTTTCTTGTTATATATACTATATAGACATGTCATTTTGTCCAAATCTAATCACATTTTGCTCAAACCTGGTCATTTTTTTAAATTATTTGTAAAATATGTCAAATGTTGTGATTTTTTGGTAATTTTTGTACTCTTTTAAATTATTTTTTGTGTGATTCACCCCTATATCGTAATGAAAAGTTTCAAACACCATTCTGTGGCGTAAACAATGTGCTTTCACATGGATTGTGCAATAAAAGACATACCCCCTCGATCATTGCCAAAACGGTTTATAGCTACGTCACTCGAGTTATTTTAAGATTTTTTTGACATTTACGTTGAGGCGACAGAAGAATGTGTATTTGGAATCTTGTTTGGAAGTGAAACTGAGGATTAGGAAAAGTCAGAAGGCTATTGCCAGTGATGGAGATCTTTTAGTACCTGGACCCAACCCAGAAGAGGCTTAAAGATGATCAGAACCAGGGGAAATAATTTTTCAAATTTTTAAAATTGCGAGTGCATTTTTTAAACTTCATGCTTACTAACGTTACTCGTTAGGCTTAACGTTAGGCATAGCTAATGTTAGTTCTGATCCGTTCAAAATTAAGCTAAAGCAGTGTAATTTAGCTGGGATTATTTACTTGTAATAATTATAAACAAGTAAATGGGTCACTAAAATTCGACGTGGTTAACATGAATTGTCTTTTATTATAGTAATTTTGGATGAAACTTTACAGATCAATCTTTGATTTGTAGTGCAACAGTGCCCATATACCTATTTCTCGAATTCTCGATTCCATGTCGTGAGGTTGTGGTGTAGTGGAGTAGGATTAAAATTTTAAGGGGAAAGGGTCCCATGTTGTAAGAAAGAGCGACATGTTGGGGCAAGATACCAATGGTGGGGGCCAAGCTGTCCCATGTAGGGGAAAGTTATTTTCTTTGAAAGAATTTGGATCCTGGAAGAGAGCCATATTTTTTTATCTTTTTTCGAGTCATTTCCCCTGGACCCCCCTCCTAATATAAATGAGCCAGAACCCCACGCACCCCACCCCCAACCACTGTATTTCCTTGGAAACAGTTGAAATTGTACTTATCTGAAGGATTTTCCTGTATTTGGACAAATTTATTGACATTTTATATGCGGTACCAACTCACTGAAGGATACCTAGTTTGGCAACGTCAACATGATTACTGATGCTTTGAGCCATTTTTGAGTACCTTTTCATCGAAAATTCCTACAGGAATCAACAAAAGTAAGTTTCTACAAGACTTTCAGTATATCCTGAATAGATATAAGTATTTTCAAAGCTTTCAGTGGCTAAAATTAATTCATAAACTGAAAATTTCAAGCCTGCACATAATAAATGAGGTAAATTAGCTAATTTGCATATCATTTGCATAACATTTTAATTGCAATTTGGGTGTAAACATTTTCTTTTTATATTATATTAGTTGTGTGCATCATAGAAAGGAACAATGCATGTTTATAGGAAAGTATAGTGCCAAATCCTATCAGATAGATCATTGGCAAAAAGAGGTCAATTTTTAGGCCAAAAAAGGTATATAAAAAAAATCATCGTATGAATTTTTTTCTTGATCCGAGAAAATCAAGAGTACTATCAAATGAAAGGTCCTTCTTTCAACAATTCATAAATTCTATCAATATTTTTTTCTTAATTAGCCACAAGAAAGCAGAATATCACAAAGATAACAGTTAAAGGACATCTAATAATCTCAATCAATGACCTCATTTGCATAAGTTTGCATAATTCACCAGATAATTATGCAAACCAACGTATAGTTCAAAGGCTTAGCTTTCATATTACATAAACTTATTACAGTAGAAAATGAAGATAATTTTGTGAAAAAGCCACCTTTCCAATAAGTTCCCTAAAATAACACTTGTAATCTCAAATGCTCTGGTAGAGTAAGGGTTAAGGCTCAATTCCAAGGTGAAGAAGCTCTGGGATTTTAGCTATAATCATACCTCAGAATGAAACTATTCTGATTGATAAGGACCATTCATGAGCCAAACAGGACAATCGCTTACTATGCTATCATTCTGTGTTCTGTTATCCATGCAAGGTATTTCATTTATGAGGTTAATTAAGATTACTAAGTTTAAAAAAAAAAAAAATCTAAAAAAATTGTATATATTACATTTTTTCTCTCATGAGGGGCAGGGCGGGCCCACGGAGGGGCGGGGCAGGTCGCCCCTGTGAAACAGCAAAGCTAGGGGTCTGAATGTGTTGTACAATATATCTTTCCTGTCACAATACATATTGTTCATACAACTACCTAGACAGTTACTACAAATGTGTACTGTAGTGTTATTTTCGCTTTCAATACAAACAATTCAACCTCGCTTATGCACACACATTTTGAACTTTATTGGGCAAAGGTTGATTTGCACAAATACAGTATATTAGCTTTTGTGCTTTCTGAGTTGGCAATGACTGTGTATGGAATATTAGTGTATGGGACATTACGTGTGAAATGGATACATGACACATGTATACTGTAGCTACATACATTGATGTCTTGCATGCTTTAACACCGAAATAGCAAGGTGAGGGCAAAGTGCAAAGTTGTCTATGTATTCATTACTGTTGTGTGCAAGCTGGTATTGTTAACACAGTAGTAGATCTATGAATTAGATGCAGTATGAATTACCCATGAAACTTGTGAGATTGTGCTGTTGTTTCAGATTAGATTCAGCAAAATGTTATGCCATGATTTTGATTTTGTTTTTGTAACAAAACATTGAAGAGATTTAGGTCAAAATGTGTGTAGTTGATATGTACTATACTGTATAAGAACTCCCAAGAGAAAAGTACAATCCATACTGTGTTATATGCCCATGTGGTACTGCTAAGGGCATTACACAGTAACGTTCATATACTGTAGTACATATTTCTATACTTGCCTAACCAACAGAACCAACATCAACTCAAATTAGTCTGCAGGGACATTATTTTGTAACCTGATCCCTTTATGGTAAACATTCACACTGTACTCTTGGCCTGCCGAACAGATCAGTTGTTCCATATCAATTAGCGGTATCTCTCTTGCATGTAAGTATAAAAAGGTCCAGTGAAAACTTTCTTCATCATGTTTTAGAATTAATTTTGTTTTGAAAATTAACAAATAGGGCAGACTTTTGCGAGTTTGGAAGCCTGCATTTGTTGAATGTTTTCATTTTGCTTCTCATGTTTCCATTCTGATTATAGGGGCAAAATTCGGCAACAGTATGATAAAATGGCACCAAAAATGTCCAATATTGGGCGTCATTTATTTCTCTCAGAATGATCTACTGTAGATGTACACCTGCTGTAGAAAGCTATAGATATACTGTGTGCCTGTAAAGCATCCATTGTTCAGGTGGGAGACTCAAATTAAATCCATACATGTACCAGAAATTAAGTCTAAAATTGGGACGTGTTGCTTCTTGCCAATACAGTAGTTCTTAATATTTAGAGTACAGGCTAGAACAGGGTACAGTAGATAATGTGCAGTTAAAGATCTATGAGCATTTACTTTAGCAACAACCCACAATAAACTTAATTGGAAGAAAATGAGATATACAGGTTTTTCATATGACGTTGCATGCGCTTCATGCACGCTAACTTGAAATCTTGAAGGGCAGTTTTCCGCGATTTACCGTGTGTTTGCTCGATCTGTTTATTATTGATTAAAAAAACTATCTTTGTTTTCTTTAGAATCAGCGAAGAAATTATACTTTGGTTGTTTTATTTTCAGCAAAACCTAGAGTTATCCTGTTTCATTTTTGTGTGATGAAATGAAAATCATGAAATATGAGTCATTTTTCTATGCATCTGCATGTTAATTTGCATTAAGTCATGTGATTGGTGAAATATTTGTATACACTATGAAAGTAGGAAGAGGATGAATCAAACCAGAAAATAACCATTGTACAGCATACGTTTTGAATTTTAGGGCGTTATTATGATAAATTTTGTTAACTCACAAAGGGAAACTGATGAATTTCCTTATGTTGACTTTTTGGTATTCAGTCTTCACCAAAATTATTTGATATGAGTTTCAATTGATGAATTTCTTTGACAAATTTTGAGGCAAGACTGGTAAAATCCTGGAATCTCTAGACCAGTAACAAACTTTACGCCATCAAACTCAAAGTCGGGACCAACGTCCCCCTGCACAGTTGCAACCGCAGGGAGGATGTTGATATCACCCGCATCCGCCTCGGCCACACCTTTCTCACCTACTCTCCGGCTCTTCTGCTCCTCTCTGCCCTACCTGCAACACCGATCTCTCGATCAAGCATATCCTCTTAACCTGTCCCTTATACCAGAACAACAGATCACACCTCTTCCCCTCCATCTCAATTTCCGATCTTTTCAAGAACAATCCTACCTCTAACTTCATCACTTTTCTCCACAACAGCAATTCATCCCACCTGATCTAAACCCCTTTTCCTTCCCTTCTCTGCCTTACCATCCTCACCTTTATTACCTTAACTTCTTTGCCTTATCCACCTTCTCTCCCTCTCTCCCTCTCTTTCCTCTCTGTCGTAACTCAATCACCTTAGTTTTTAATACCCTCTTGGCACATTTGACTCTGACTGTTGTGGTGCCGTTAAACATTAACAATCCAAACCAACAAATTTTGAGCTGTCCTACCTAGCTCTTTCATATATCACAACTTCATTGCATACATGAAAAAAAAATCCTGACTTCATAAGACAAAATTTGGAACTACAGATAATGTACTTTGCCATAATTGAAAGACTATTATATTCTGTTTAGAATTTAATGCCCTTTCTGATGGGTATAAAATCTCTACCTGCCAATATACCTTTATAGATTGGATAAAAAAAAAAAAAAACTGACGAGGAATGAGAGCACTTTTTTAATCCTACGCATCCCCCCCACAAAACATCTACTGTACAGAATTACTGGAAGATATACATGTATTGTGCAGGTTTAAAAAAGATAAAATAATAATCCTAATATTTGTGGATCTTTGGAAATAATTGTATAAAGCAGATGAAAATGAAGAAAATTGTAAGTCAAAAAAATTGAGTCAAAATACAGCATTGTACTACAGTATCTTCAGTAGATGTAATTTATTCTGTAAAATTCAATAGGTTGGTCAATAGTTTTATTTACTTCTCATTACCCCAATGGTGGTACCACCAGAAGAACATTAATTATAGCTGGGTCAGTAACTTTGCAGCATTGCCCACCCCAACCCCATCCCTGATGGTTAAGTTATATGTCAATTACATACTAAGTCAGGAGAATTTCCTAATGCAATTTTTTTTTTTTTATAGGGGGAAACAGTTTTGCCTCTTCTAGTGCCCGTTTGATTTTCACTCTTTTGTGAATGTTCTAACCCCTCAGGCACAATTTGACCCTTGTTGTCGTGGTGCTGTTAAGCCCTCATTAAACAAACAAAGAAACTTTTGTGTTCAACATTTATTAGTTTGAAAATAAGATGACACTGTATACAATGTGCTACTTGAATTGGCTCATTTTGTGACTTTAAGTTATTTTCTTTCCTGGTGAGTCTTCATTTTTGGTGCTTCACAACTTGTTTATCAGTTGGCAGCGGAGATCTTTGAATGAGATGCCGAGAAAGGGTTGTAAGATACCTAAAATATCCACCTTGTGTATCAGTTGGCAGCAGAGATCTTTGAATGAGATGCCGAGAAAGGGATATAAGACACCTAAAAAATCTACCTTGTTTATCAGTTGGCAGCGGAGATCTTTGAATGAGATGCCGAGTAAGGGATATAAGATACCTAAAATTTTTAACTTGTTTATCAGTTGGCAGCGGAGATCTTTGAATGAGATGCCGAAAAAGGGTTGTAAGATACCTAAAATATCTACCTTGTGTATCAGTTGGCAGCAGAGATCTTTGAATGAGATGCCGAGAAAGGGATATAAGATACCCAAAAAATCTACCTTGTTTATCAGTTGGCAGCGGAGATCTTTGAATGAGATGCCGAGAAAGGGATATAAGATACCTAAAATATCTACCTTGTTTATCAGTTGGCAGTGGAGATCTTTGAATGAGATGCCGAGAAAGGGATATAAGATACCCAAAATATCTAACATGTTTATCAGTTGGCAGTGGAGATCTTTGAATGAGATGCCGAGAAAGGGATATAAGATACCTAAAATATCTAACTTGTTTATCAGTTGGCAGTGGAGATCTTTGAATGAGATGCCGAGAAAGGGATATAAGATACCTAAAATTTTTAACTTGTTTATCAGTTGGCAGCGGAGATCTTTGAATGAGATGCGAAAAAGGGTTGTAATATACCTAAAATATCTACCTTGTGTATCAGTTGGCAGCAGAGATCTTTGAATGAGATGCCGAGAAAAGGATATAAGATACCTAAAATATCTAACTTGTTTATCAGTTGGCAGTGGAGATCTTTGAATGAGATGCGAGAAAGGGATATAAGATACCTAAAAATTTTAACTTGTTTATCAGTTTGCAGCGGAGATCTTTGAATGAGATGCCGAGTAAGGGATATAAGATACCTAAATTTTTAACTTGTTTATCAGTTGGCAGCGGAGATCTTTGAATGAGATGCGAAAAAGGGTTGTAAGATACCTAAAATATCTAACTTGTTTATCAGTTGGCAGCGGAGATCTTTGAATGAGATGCCGAGAAAGGGATATAAGATACCTAAAATATCTACCTTGTTTATCAGTTGGCAGCGGAGATCTTTGAATGAGATGCGAAAAAGGGTTGTAATATACCTAAAATATCTACCTTGTGTATCAGTTGGCAGCAGAGATCTTTGAATGAGATGCCGAGAAAAGGATATAAGATACCTAAAATATCTAACTTGTTTATCAGTTGGCAGTGGAGATCTTTGAATGAGATGCCGAGAAAGGGATATAAGATACCTAAAAATTTTAACTTGTTTATCAGTTTGCAGCGGAGATCTTTGAATGAGATGCCGAGTAAGGGATATAAGATACCTAAATTTTTTAACTTGTTTATCAGTTGGCAGCGGAGATCTTTGAATGAGATGCCGAAAAAGGGTTGTAAGATACCTAAAATATCTAACTTGTTTATCAGTTGGCAGCGGAGATCTTTGAATGAGATGCCGAGAAAGGGATATAAGATACCTAAAATATCTACCTTGTTTATCAGTTGGCAGTGGAGATCTTTGAATGAGATGCCGAGAAAAGGATATAAGATACCTAAAATATCTACCTTGTTAATCAGTTGGCAGTGGAGATCTTTGAATGAGATGCCGAGAAAGGGATATAAGATACCCAAAATATCTAACTTGTTTATCAGTTGGCAGTGGAGATCTTTGAATGAGATGCAGAGAAAGGGATATAAGATACCTAAAATATCTACCTTGTTTATCAGTTGGCAGTGGAGATCTTTGAATGAGATGCCGAGAAAGGGATATAAGATACCTAAATTTTTTAACTTGTTTATCAGTTTGCAGCGGAGATCTTTGAATGAGATGCCGAAAAAGGGTTGTAATATACCTAAAATATCTACCTTGTGTATCAGTTGGCAGCAGAGATCTTTGAATGAGATGCCGAGAAAAGGATATAAGATACCTAAAATATCTAACTTGTTTATCAGTTGGCAGTGGAGATCTTTGAATGAGATGCCGAGAAAGGGATATCAGATACCTAAAATATCTACCTTGTTTATCAGTTGGCAGTGGAGATCTTTGAATGAGATGCCGAGAAAAGGATATAAGATACCTAAAATATCTAAGTTGTTTATCAGTTGGCAGTGGAGATCTTTGAATGAGATGCCGAGAAAGGGATATAAGATACCTAAAATATCTAACTTGTTTATCAGTTGGCAGTGGAGATCTTTGAATGAGATGTCAAGAAAGAGATATAAGATTCCTAAAATATCTAACTTGTTTATCAGTTGGCAGTGGAGATCTTTGAATGAGATGCCGAGAAAGGGATATAAGATACTTAAAATATCTAACTTGTTTATCAGTTGGCAGTGGAGATCTTTGAATGAGATGCCGAGAAAGGGATATAAGATACCTAAAATATTTAACTTGTGTATCAGTTGGCAGCGGAGATCTTTGAATGAGATGCAGAGAAAGGGATATAAGATACCTAAAATATTTAACTTGTGTATCAGTTGGCAGCGGAGATCCATGAATGAGATGCAGAGAAAGGGATATAAGATACCTAAAATATCTAACTTGTTTATCAGTTGGCAGCGGAGATCTTAGAATGAGATGCCGAGAAAGGGATATAAGATACCTAAAATATCTAACTTGTTTATCAGTTGGCAGTGGAGATCTTCAAATGAGATGCTGAGAAAGGGATATAAGATACCTAAAATATCTACTTTGTTTATCAGTTGGCAGCGGAGATCTTTGAATAAGATGCCGAGAAAGGGATATAAGATACCTAAAATATCTACCTTGTTTATCAGTTGGCAGCGGAGATCTTTGAATGAGATGCCGAGAAAGGGATATAAGATACTTAAAATATCTAACTTGTTTATCAGTTGGCAGTGGAGATCTTTGAATGAGATGCCGAGAAAGGGATATAAGATACCTAAAATATTTAACTTGTGTATCAGTTGGCAGCGGAGATCTTTGAATGAGATGCAGAGAAAGGGATATAAGATACCTAAAATATTTAACTTGTGTATCAGTTGGCAGCGGAGATCCATGAATGAGATGCAGAGAAAGGGATATAAGATACCTAAAATATCTAACTTGTTTATCAGTTGGCAGCGGAGATCTTAGAATGAGATGCCGAGAAAGGGATATAAGATACCTAAAATATCTAACTTGTTTATCAGTTGGCAGTGGAGATCTTCAAATGAGATGCTGAGAAAGGGATATAAGATACCTAAAATATCTACTTTGTTTATCAGTTGGCAGCGGAGATCTTTGAATAAGATGCCGAGAAAGGGATATAAGATACCTAAAATATCTACCTTGTTTATCAGTTGGCAGCGGAGATCTTTGAATGAGATGCCGAGAAAGGGATATAAGATACCCAAAATATCTAACATGTTTATCAGTTGGCAGTGGAGATCTTTGAATGAGATGCCGAGAAAGGGATATAAGATACCTAAAATATCTAACTTGTTTATCAGTTGGCAGTGGAGATCTTTGAATGAGATGCCGAGAAAGGGATATAAGATACCTAAAATTTTTAACTTGTTTATCAGTTGGCAGCGGAGATCTTTGAATGAGATGCCGAAAAAGGGTTGTAATATACCTAAAATATCTACCTTGTGTATCAGTTGGCAGCAGAGATCTTTGAATGAGATGCCGAGAAAAGGATATAAGATACCTAAAATATCTAACTTGTTTATCAGTTGGCAGTGGAGATCTTTGAATGAGATGCCGAGAAAGGGATATAAGATACCTAAAAATTTTAACTTGTTTATCAGTTTGCAGCGGAGATCTTTGAATGAGATGCCGAGTAAGGGATATAAGATACCTAAATTTTTTAACTTGTTTATCAGTTGGCAGCGGAGATCTTTGAATGAGATGCCGAAAAAGGGTTGTAAGATACCTAAAATATCTAACTTGTTTATCAGTTGGCAGCGGAGATCTTTGAATGAGATGCCGAGAAAGGGATATAAGATACCTAAAATATCTACCTTGTTTATCAGTTGGCAGCGGAGATCTTTGAATGAGATGCCGAAAAAGGGTTGTAATATACCTAAAATATCTACCTTGTGTATCAGTTGGCAGCAGAGATCTTTGAATGAGATGCCGAGAAAAGGATATAAGATACCTAAAATATCTAACTTGTTTATCAGTTGGCAGTGGAGATCTTTGAATGAGATGCCGAGAAAGGGATATAAGATACCTAAAAATTTTAACTTGTTTATCAGTTTGCAGCGGAGATCTTTGAATGAGATGCCGAGTAAGGGATATAAGATACCTAAATTTTTTAACTTGTTTATCAGTTGGCAGCGGAGATCTTTGAATGAGATGCCGAAAAAGGGTTGTAAGATACCTAAAATATCTAACTTGTTTATCAGTTGGCAGCGGAGATCTTTGAATGAGATGCCGAGAAAGGGATATAAGATACCTAAAATATCTACCTTGTTTATCAGTTGGCAGTGGAGATCTTTGAATGAGATGCCGAGAAAAGGATATAAGATACCTAAAATATCTACCTTGTTAATCAGTTGGCAGTGGAGATCTTTGAATGAGATGCCGAAAGGGATATAAGATACCCAAAATATCTAACTTGTTTATCAGTTGGCAGTGGAGATCTTTGAATGAGATGCAGAGAAAGGGATATAAGATACCTAAAATATCTACCTTGTTTATCAGTTGGCAGTGGAGATCTTTGAATGAGATGCCGAGAAAGGGATATAAGATACCTAAATTTTTTAACTTGTTTATCAGTTTGCAGCGGAGATCTTTGAATGAGATGCCGAAAAAGGGTTGTAATATACCTAAAATATCTACCTTGTGTATCAGTTGGCAGCAGAGATCTTTGAATGAGATGCCGAGAAAAGGATATAAGATACCTAAAATATCTAACTTGTTTATCAGTTGGCAGTGGAGATCTTTGAATGAGATGCCGAGAAAGGGATATCAGATACCTAAAATATCTACCTTGTTTATCAGTTGGCAGTGGAGATCTTTGAATGAGATGCCGAGAAAAGGATATAAGATACCTAAAATATCTAAGTTGTTTATCAGTTGGCAGTGGAGATCTTTGAATGAGATGCCGAGAAAGGGATATAAGATACCTAAAATATCTAACTTGTTTATCAGTTGGCAGTGGAGATCTTTGAATGAGATGTCAAGAAAGAGATATAAGATTCCTAAAATATCTACCTTGTTTATCAGTTAGCAGTGGAGATCTTTGAATGAGATGCCAAGAAAGGGATATAAGATACCTAAAATATCTACCTTTTTTATCAGTTGGATGTGGAGATCTTTAAATGAGATGCCGAGAAAGGGATATAAGATACCTAAAATATTTAACTTGTGTATCAGTTGGCAGCGGAGATCTTTGAATGAGATGCAGAGAAAGGGATATAAGATACCTAAAATATTTAACTTGTGTATCAGTTGGCAGCGGAGATCCATGAATGAGATGCAGAGAAAGGGATATAAGATACCTAAAATATCTAACTTGTTTATCAGTTGGCAGCGGAGATCTTAGAATGAGATGCCGAGAAAGGGATATGAGATACCTAAAATATCTAACTTGTTTATCAGTTGGCAGTGGAGATCTTCAAATGAGATGCTGAGAAAGGGATATAAGATACCTAAAATATCTACTTTGTTTATCAGTTGGCAGCGGAGATCTTTGAATAAGATGCCGAGAAAGGGATATAAGATACCTAAAATATCTACCTTGTTTATCAGTTGGCAGCGGAGATCTTTGAATGAGATGCCGAGAAAGGGATATAAGATACCTAAAATATCTACCTTGTTTATCAGTTGGCAGCGGAGATCTTTGAATGTGATGCCAAGAAAGGGATATAAGGTACCTAAAATATCTACCTTGTTTATCAGTTGGCAGGGGAGATCTTTGAATGAGATGCCGAGAAAGGGATATTAGA
Organism: Chiridota heheva; assembly: GCA_020152595.1. Lineage (NCBI taxonomy): Eukaryota > Metazoa > Echinodermata > Holothuroidea > Apodida > Chiridotidae > Chiridota > Chiridota heheva. The sequence goes on from JAIGNY010001509.1 coordinate 1,004,191, forward strand.
TACCTTAAATATCTACCTTCCTGATTCCTGTGAAAGTTTTTTGTAATCTTACTTTGTTTTAATCTTTATTTCAATTTGTTTAAGTAGTATTTATAAATTGTTCTTCAAAAAGGCAATTTTTGCCTAATTTTAGAAATATGTTCTACATAGTTCTTATAGTGATACAGAATTATAATAGAATGAAAAAAAAGAAGAAGCTTTTCAGCCCCTGGAAGGCATTAAAATATTAATATTAATTTATAACCCTCCTTTAGAAATATGTACATCATTGTGTTAGTGATACAGAATTATGGTAGAATGAAACAAAGCTTCCCGGCCCCGGAAGGCATTAAGTTAAGGAAATATTATGTATAAAAGATTAAAATTGATATTAATTTATAACCTTTTCTTTAGAAATATGTTCTACATCATTATTTTAGTGATACAAAATTATGATTGAGTGTAGAATGAATAAAACCTTGCCAACCCCTGGAAGTTATTGAAATTTTATGTATAAAAGATTCTGAAAGAAGTACATGTAAGAAGCATGTAATTGTTCCTCTTTGCCAACTCCATCATACTCATCATTCATTATTAAGCTTCAAATTGTTATGAATAAATTCAAATGTACATCTATTGTTTATTCCTTATCATCCTAAATAAAAGAAATGACTGTATCCGTGGTAGTGAAAAGATATCACACCTTTTATAAACAAGTTGTTGATTTTACCTTCTGTTCTTGCAGTTTTATCCGTCTTATTGCATGGCAACTGTAGATATGAGAAAGATTAATATAAGATGAAGTATCATTAGAAAGTACTGTATGAAAGCATGTGTGTATATTCTGTACCAGTATGTGTGGATGTTAGAAACCTGATCTGCTCTCCATGGCTTAACAAATTTCTTACAAGTTACTGTGCATTTTTCTAAAATAGTTCTCTCGTTTCCAATTTTTTCTCCTGGTATAGACAGCGTCATATTTAGTCAAGGATTAGTACAGTTGTATAACATGTCAGGTCAGGGACTTCATAAATTTCTTTAATGTTTTATTTCGGGAAGAGTATATTCAAGATTTAGGTTAAGTTTTAGGTTATAGATGTCTTACCTGTGTAAAAATGACTGGTGTCGGAAGTCTTAAGCTTCACGGTCTACCGGTTTTAGTTACATTTTTTTTTTGTGAAAACGCGGGTCTGATTCATATTTAAAAAAAAAAAAAACCTGAAGTACCGAAAATAACCAAAGCACTACAAAAAATTTTTGTCAAAAGATGGTAAAAGTCTGTTTTCAGTGAAAAGAAAGTTCATGTTTTGTGTCAACTTGTTTTTTTGTAGTATCTTTTGATATATTTGTGAAAATATGTGATATTTATGCAGATTCAATCAATAAATGCGATTGAGAATGTTTGGAAATAAATGGTCATAATGTACCTGTAATAATAACAGGTTCAATGATGCTATGTATTTGCATCTTCTTTCCGGGCTAATATTTCTCTGACCACATTCCTTATCCCATCATTTGAAGTCATGTCCATTCACATTTCAGTGCTTTTGTCTTTAAAATACTTGGGAATCTATGATGAATCCTGCTGTACTCACCAAACCTTATTTTGAAGAAAATTTGTTGAATTTTGTTGACATTAGTTATTGGATTTTTTTCCTTCAATTTTCTGTTAAGTTGTAAATTACAGTTATATTAGAATCTGTTTTCTCTCCTGATATATCCAACTGTTTATAGCTACAAAATCTCAGGAAAAATCAAATCAAATAAAACTACAGTACTACTTAGTCTGATTTCAGTTGTCTTTTGCATGTAGACATACAGTAGAAGTTTAAACTTGAATATCTCCTTAATGGAAAAAGTATTGAAGTAATTTTCTCACCGTTTTGTTTCTGTTAATGCTCTCTATCACATATGTGAGCTGACCTAAACACTCTTTCCGCCTTAACACTGACATAAAGACTCTTTCCGCCTAAACGCTGACCTAAGTTCTTTCCGCCCTTGTTTTGTCATCTTCTCTGACTCTAAATTCGTCCTCACTGGCATTCTTAACATGCTCTGGCCCAACCCTCTCATTCTACAAATCCTCAACAAACTCCACACTCTCTCCTTTCTAGGAAAGAATATTGTCTTCTTCTGGATTCCCAGCCATGTCAGCATCCCTGGCAACGAGAGAGCCGACAGAGCCGCCAACAAAGCTCTGTCAAACAACGTCTCTCGTTTTCCTATTTCACACTCAGACCTCCGTCTCTCCATCTCCAACTACATAAAAAAAAACCTGGCAAAACTCCTGGAATCACGAAACCAGTAACAAACTCTACACAATCAAACCCAAAAGTTGGGACCAACACCCTTCTGCACAGTCGCAACTGCAGGGAAGACATCGTTGTCACCAGCATCTGCCTCGGCCACTTCTCTCTCACTCACTCACATCTCTTATCTAGCTCCCCTACCCCTCTCTGCCCCACTTGTAACACCGATCTCTCTATCAAGCACATCTTCGTAACCTGTCCCTTATTCCAGATCTCTTCTCTCCTCACTATCCTCAATCTCGGACCTTTTCGAAAAAATTCTTCCTGAAACATCAACTTCCTCCGCAACAACAACCTCTTCCACCACATTTAACTTCCCCCTTTCTACTCCTAACGTCACTTACTTCCTTTTTTTTTCTCTCTTTCTGTTTTTCTCCCTTACTAACCTTCTTTTCCTCACTATCCTAAATCTTACATTATAATCTATTACCACCCTCTTTGCACATTTGACTCTGACTGTCGCTGTGCCGTTAAACATCAACAAACCAAACCAAACCTAAACACTGAACTAATCCTTTAATGTTAGAATTGCCAAGATAGCCTGGTCTATAAAGTTATTAAGGTTTTACAGTTAGCATAATTGCTTTCAAACTGGAAATCTTTGGCAGTTGCAATTGCATATATGGTATGGAAACATTAGGAATTAAGCCAATATTTTACGTCTTCAGTGGATGTGATTTATGCTACAAAATTTTAGTTAACAGATTATTGAACAATGTTCTCTTACAAAATAAAGTGTTTACCATAATTTACAAGTTTGGTATCATTTGTTTAGAAACGACTGAAATCAGACTAGCTGTGATGTCATAGCCTCAGATTCCTCAAAATCTTTTGCAATGCTCTTATCACCATTTTGTTTCTTTTGATGTCCTCTTTCATATAAGATGGACATGATTGACCACTAAACTAATCCTTTAGCAAATCATGAAACTTAGTTTAGTCATAACTTGAAAATCAAATAAGCTTTATACAAATTGTGAAGTCTGTTTTACCCAGAATTCCATGCTCTTTTGCATATCTTA
>JAIGNY010001509.1:1010000-1054374 GCA_020152595.1 Chiridota heheva
CAGTATCTCACTTCTAACCTACTGTATCAATAATCAGACTTCATTCATATGAATCTGTGTCTATTCTTACTTATTCTATTTAGGAAATTTAGCCGATATTCTTCATGCAGTATTGTCAAAGTGACTTTTTCCTTCATAATTGAAAACAGATCGTGTTTTTATCAAACAAGCCGGAGGTTTAACTTCCTGTCTTTGCAATTTACATTTTTGTTAAGAAGCAACTTCAGAAAGTAGGGAAAGTGACTATAGTTGAACAAAGCTTCATTAGAGAATATTACTAGTGGAGAATATTATATCACTGGTAGAGAATATTTTATTACTAGTAGAGAATATTGTATTACTGGTAAAGAATATTGTATTACTGGTAGAGAATATTGTATTACTGGTAGAGAATATTGTATTACTGGTAGAGAATATTGTATTACTGGTAGAGAATATTGTATTACTGGTAGAGAATATTATATAACTGGTAGAGAATATATTACTGGTAGAGAATATTATATTACTCAGAGAATATTTTATTACTGGTAGAGAATATTATATTACTGGTAGAGGTAGAGATATTTATATTACTGGTAGAGAATATTGTATTACTGGTAGAGAATATTGTATTACTGGTAGAGAATATTATATTACTGGTAGAGAATATTATATTACTGGTAGAGAATATTGTATTACTGGTAGAGAATATTGTATTACTGGTATAGAGAATATTATATTACTGGTAGAGAATATTATATTACTGGTAGAGAATATTATATTACTGGTAGAGAATATTATATTACTGGTAGAGAATATTGTATTACTGGTAGAGAATATTATATTACTGGTAGAGAATATTATATTACTGGTAGAGAATATTATATTACTGATAGAGAATATTGTATTACTGGTAAAGAATATTATATTACTGGTAGAGAATATTGTATTACTGGTAGAGAATATTGTATGACTGGTAGAGAATGTTGTATTACTGGTAGAGAATATTATATTAATGGTAGAGAATATTATATTACTGGTAGAGAATATTGTATTACTGGTAGAGAATATTATATCACTGGTAGAGAATATTATATTACTGGTAGAGAATATTGTATTACTGGTGTATTGCTGGTAGAGAATATTGTATTACTGGTAGAGAATATTGTATTACTGGTAGAGAATATTATATTACTGGTAGAGAATATTATATTACTGGTAGAGAATATTATAGTACTGGTAGAGAATATTATATTACTGGTAGAGAATATTATATTACTGGTAGAGAATACTGTATTACTGGTAGAGAATACTGTATTACCGGTAGAGATTACTGTATTACTGGTAGAGAATATTATATTAATGGTAGAGAATATTATATTACTGGTAGAGAATATTGTATTACTGGTAGAGAATATTATATTACTGGTAGAGAATATTATATTACTGGTAAAGAATATTGTATTACTAGTAAAGAATATTGTATTACTGGTAGAAAATATTATATTACTGGTAGAGAATATTATATTACTGGTAGAGAATATTGTATTACTTGTAGAGAATATTGTATTACTGGTAGAGAATATTATATTACTGGTAGAGAATATTATATTACTGGTAGAGAATATTATATTACTGGTAGAGAATATTGTATTACTGGTAGAGAATATTGTATTACTGGTAGAGAATATTATATTAATGGTAGAGAATATTATATTACTGGTAGAGAATATTGTATTACTGGTAGAGAATATTATATTACTGGTAGAGAATATTATATTACTGGTAAAGAATATTGTATTACTAGTAAAGAATATTGTATTACTGGTAGAAAATATTATATTACTGGTAGAGAATATTATATTACTGGTAGAGAATATTGTATTACTTGTAGAGAATATTGTATTACTGGTAGAGAATATTATATTACTGGTAGAGAATATTATATTACTGGTAGAGAATATTATATTACTAGTAGAGAATATTATATTACTGGTAGAGAATATCATATTACTGGTAGAGAATATTGTATTACTGGTAGATAATATTATATTACTGGTAGAGAATATTATATTACTTGTAGAGAATATTGTATTACTGGTAGAGAATAATGTATTAATGGTAGAGAATATTATATTACTGGTAGAGAATATTTTATTACTGGTAGAGAATATCATATTACTGGTAGAGAATATTATATTACTGGTAGAGAATATTGTGTTACTGGTAAAGAATATTATATTACTGGTAGAGAATATTGTATTACTGGTATAGAATATTTTATTACTGGTAAAGAATATCATATTACTGGTAGAGAATATTATATTACTGGTAGAGAATATTGTATTACTGGTAGAGAATATCATATTACTGATACATATGGACTTCTGTGTTGGTTAAAATGTCTCTTTGGATGTAAAAGACACCTGGCTTGTCATGTATGGCAAGGTAGAAATTCATTAAAAGTGATTTGCTTGTAAATGAGTTATGTACATTATCTCTTTTCAGCATTTTTTCTTGAACAGTGTGGTTAGAGTGTTATTTATTAAATGGAAATACTGCCAAGATATCTGGCCGGTTTATAGCCTCTTAATTATAATACCACTTACAGTATGTCTCTTGTTTATGGATATTTATCATCAGCTATGAAACGTCAGTTTAATATTTTACCTGATTTACATCTATAAACACGGCATGTATTATGACATGTCTGTATCTTCAGTAGATGCCTTGAAATTCATTGTTCATGCATTGGTAGCTCAAAATATATTTTCCTCTTTCTGTTTCCTGCTTGGTTCATTATGCTGGGAGGCTTTACATTAATTGTTGTTGGTTTTTAGATTGGGATGTTGTAAGCTCACATACTTTGCATAAAGGATTAAGATTGAAATGATTTGCTACTTTTGATATCTATACACATGGCATTTGTCTATTAACATGACATGTATATTTTGTACATAGATGCCTTGGAGTACATTCTGCAGACCATTCTGATAGTTTGCAATGTCCTGTCTGTATTACTGTGCACAGTTCTTGTTTTATTATGATATATTTCAATTCTGTTCTACAGACTCGAAGGCTTTAGACAAAATGTGCTACATTTCTTGATTTTTAGATGGGGATGATGTAAGCTCACATGCTTTACTTAAGGGATTTTCAATAAATGTTTTGCTACTTTTAATTTATAAACATGTCATATACCTATAAACATGGCATGTATCTGTACACATGACATGTATCTTCAGAAGATGCCATGAAATTCATGCACACTATTCTGATAGGTCAAACTGTATGTTCTTGTCTGTATTACTGCAGTTCTTGTTTCATTATGATATACTGCACCTCCATTCCACCTGGAGGGCTTGAGATTAAATGTTGTTCTACATTTCTTGGTTTTTAGATGGGGATGGTGTAAGCTCACATACTTTGTAAAAGGATTATGATGAAATGTTTTACTACTTTTGATTCATAAACATGTCATGTAACTATAAACATGGCATGTATCTGTAAACATGACATATACAGTATCTTCAGTAGATGCATGTATCTGTAAACATGACATATACATTATCTTCAGTAGATGCCTTGGAATTCATTCACCTGTTATTCTTATAGCTCAAAGTGTGTTTCCTGTCTGTGTTACTGCAGATCTTGTAACATTGTGATATACTGCATTTCCATTCCATGTAGAAAGGCTTTCGATGAAAAGTGCTACATTTCTTGGTTTTAGATGGAGATGGTGTAAGCTCACATACTTTGCGTAAAGGATTAAAATGAAATGTTTAGCTACACATGATATCTGTAAACATGACATGTATCTATAAAGATAACATATTTTTAATAGATGCCTTGGAATACATTCCTAGTTCAAACTGAAGTTTCCTTTCTGTGTTATTGAGAAGTTGTATCATTATTATGCTGCAAAAATGAAGCTAATGTTACCCCTACACACACACACATACAGTACTGTAGATCTGTGAGGACAGTCAGTGGAAGAAAATGTAAAATACATGTACAAAGAAGAAAACTATTACATACTGTATCTGTATGTACCTTTCAAATGTATTTTAAATGTGTTTTTGATATTTTTATCACTGTAATTCTTGATATTGAGTCATTATTTAGATGGGGATGGTGTAAGCTACTGTACATAGTATACTTTGTGTGTTGTGACAATGACTTTAATCAGAACCAAAGTATCTATACAATGCGTATAATACGGTAGCATTTTGAGAAATGTTCAAAAGCCAATGTTACACAATACTTTTCTAAACTTTGAACTTTACTTTTTAATTACTACCTGAAAGTTGGAGGACATGTTGGCCTGTCCTTCCTATAATATTAATAATATCCCGGTAAATTAATGACATCATATATCTAGTTACAATAATACAAAACAGCTGTTACTTTTATTTTTTGTATCCAGGCCAGAAGACTTGCCTTCACGTACATGGAGTGTTTCCGTATATATACATCCCTCAGGACAATGGACAAGGGTCAGAGCACTTCGCCCTCCAGCTGGCCACCAGCATTGACATGGCATTGCAGGTTGGGTCAGGACAGGCCTCCAAAAATACAACTCATGTGTTCAAGATTGTCTCTGTCTGTGGAAAGTAAGTATTATATGCAGAGTTGGACTGGGATGCATTAGGGGGCAGTGATTTTGGGGTGCCATCCCTTACAGAAATTAAAAGCTTGTGGAGCGTGCTGCAAGCTTGCGCTAGTGTGCTGCAAGCTTGCAGCAACAAGCTAGTATTTGGAACAAATACAAGCTTGCTAACTTGTGCAAGCTAACATTAGCTTGCACATGCTAGCATGAAATATTTGTTGGCTTGTGTTTTGTTGGCAGAAAGTGTGCTGCAAGCTAATATTTCTATAAGGGATCAAATAGCTGGAAAGGGTCTAGGAATGCTAAAGAACATGGAGAGGAGTGGCCCTCAGAGGAAGGGCTCATTGCCATTGTATTAAATCATTCCTTTAATAGTTCTCTATCATGATATATATATATATATATATATATATATATATATATATATATATATATATATATATATATATATATATATATATATATATATATATATATATATATAAATATATACATACATGATATATATATATATATATATATATATATATATAAATATATATATATATATAATATGAATATATATATATATATATATATATATATATATATATATATATATATGCAAATGAAAATTCACAGAAATATTCTTTTTAGTCAAGCAGTTCTGATTTTGATGAGAATTTGTCACAGTTTGATTTATTTTGAATAATTAAACAAAATTATTGGGTTAGAGAAATAAATAGTGATAACCCTTTGACTTATTGCATAATGCAAATATGATCCATTAACAGCTGATCTCATCAAACTTTACTGGCTCTCCATTCGGCCACGAATTGATGTCATAGTCCTTGTCCTTGTGTACAAATCCACTCATAAACAAACTCCCGGATACATAACAGACATGCTTCAAATTAAAACAGGATCTAGGCAGCTTCGCTCTACATCGTACATCATCATTAGCACCCCAATTTATTAAACTCAGCACCCAGCATAACAACATTTGCAGATGGATATTTTTCATGTTATGCTCCTCGCTCCTTCCCGAACACATCAAACTTGCTAACTTTCTTGTTATTTAAAAAAAACTCTTAAAACAACATCTTTTTCAAGTCGCCTACCATCAATAGCATGTTTTTTCTTTGTTACCTCCTCCAACGAAGTTTGACGGAGTTTATGTTTTTGCCTCTGTTTGTTTGACTGTTATCAAGATATCTCAAGAACTGATAATTGGATTTTGATTAAATTTGGTGTATGGGTTTGTTAGTGCTTAGGGAAGAAATGATTACAATTTGAGTCATATTCAAATTTGGTGTGTGGTTTTGTTACTGCTTAGAGAAGAAGTGATTAAAATTTAAGACATTCAAATTTGGTGTGTGGTTTTGTTACTGCTTAGAGAAAAAGTGTTTAAAATTTGAGACATTCGAACAGGGGAATAATGCAAATGGAGGGGTGGGGACATTTTAAGGTGAGTTTGTCTGTCATCAGAGTATATTAAGAACTGATGGTTGGATTTTGAATAAATTTGATGTGTGGTTTTGTTACTGCTTAGGGAAGAAGTGATTGAAATTTTAGACATTGGAACAGGGGAAGGAAGGGTGAAAATGGAGGAGTGGGGATATGGTGAGTTTGTCTGTCATCAGAGTATCTCAAGAACTGATTGGATTTTGAATAAATTTGATGTGTGGTTTTGGTACTGCTTAAGGAACATGTGATTTAAATTTGGGATGTATTGGTACAAGGGAAGGGCAGAAATCGAGGGGTGGGGTTGTTCAGGGTAAGGTCTGTCAAGACTAGTTAAAACTTTTCAATGGACTGTGGTGAACAATGAATTCATACCATGAAAAGAAATCCAACAATCAATTTTCTGGACTCAAAAGATACTTAAATCAAGTGGTTTCTGGAATCAAAGAAAATGAATTAATTGGTTTCTGCCATGAATGGAAAATGATGGAATGTGAATCTTGAATGAAAGGAACTCAGACAACGATGAAAGCTTCGCCTGTATAAAATTGAAAGCAACTAAGAAATCTGGTCAGAAGATAATCTTCAAGTGTTTAGAATGCAAATGATCATTACAGATCAAAACTTGGGGATGAATTTGGTGGGCCTAGGATTTCGGAGTAAGATTATATTGGGTATGGGGGTTGGATGAGCTCTACAATTATTCTAGGCTGAGGTTGAATTGCAACGGGGACGGAGGCTTGCACTCTACAGAGTACTATTACATTCTAGTTTTTTAGTGTTTTACTAGTGTGGTGTATTTTTAATTACCCTATTTGCCATCTATTTTATTTACTTTTTCTTACATATTTTGTTCTTAGTTGTAAGGTGCCTTAGTGCAAATTCTTTTTTTGGTTTTGGTGCTCTATAAATATCAGTGATTGATTGATTGTTTGATTGATGATTGCTAAGATTTTTTAAAAACTTCAAATTATGACGTGATTCGTGCGATCATATCTACTGGGAGAAATAAAAGTCATTATTCGCTGATCAAACGTCATTTTGCATTTTCCTTTTTTAAACAAAATATTTATTTCCCTTCAGTTGGTATTTGTTGCATACAGCAGCATGTTTGTTATCCATTGGTCATTTCTGATTGAATTTTCGTGGACCGTTTATCCATCAAATTTTCAGTATGTTGATCTCAAAACCACATTCATGATTCCTTTACGTGTTTAGAAAGCTGTGTGAATTTCAGATGACATAAAGGTACAATGCTAAGATGTAGTTCTAACGGTGGTGAAGTTTGCCAAAGAAATGATCAAGATTTGTGAGAAAGTTACCAGTTGTTACTCCTGTTTATAGTGGCTACAAACAACATCAGCTGAATTGTTTGAAAATCATAAAATGGTGGGAAATCCCATCAAACTCAGTTCAAAAATAAATAATTTGGCATATAATTGCGTTTGTTCACAAAAGTATGCTAAATTGTGAGGCTAATAGATCTCAAGTTTTGTATGCAAATCCATCATTACGCCCAATTCTCCCTACAAATTTTCAGTTTTTTTACCTGCTAGAACCTCTATTTCTGAGGGTATAACTTTTAGATCCTGCTGGAAGCAATTAAGGAACCTACTACAGATAGTTCAGTGATTTTACCCATCACTTAGTATACTTCAAATGATCTGTATGTACACAATGGAACTTATTGTGAAGAACCAGGTATTGTGGATAGGGCTACTGCATGGGCCATACCATGCGTGTAATGTGGGAATAAGGATTCTTTTGGACTTTTAAAAGGATGTTTTCATCAGTGAGTTATAAACACTTTGGTGAGTTTGGATGCATTGGACTGAAAATTTATAACCAGAGTTATTTACAACTTGTGTTTGCCATATTTTGCAAATATTTGAGTAGGTGCAGCATTTCCTTGTACCTTGACAATTAAAGAGCAAAGGGTTGTCCTTGGTAACACTAGATCTGCATAAAACAGTATTTATTCACTGTTCATCTTCATTTGATGACTCCTATTTTAGCTTTGGCACTCCAAATGTACTTTAATCTATAGCACTCCTGTACAAGATCAAGCTGAGCAGAAAGATTATGTTAGACTTACCAACAGTATCATTTCTAACGAGCTGTTTTTTTTTTTTTCATTGTTTATCCATAATAAAAATCTTTTGACTGAAAATCTTGAAACTGGCATAATAATTGACACGCATGATTTTATTAAAGAGATCACAAAATGTATACTTCATTATGGCCACGTCATCACGTTGATCTTGAAACTGGCATAATAATTGACACGCATGATTTTGTTAAAAGATCACAAAATGTATACTTCATTATGGCCACGTCATCATGTTGATCTTGAAACTGGCATAATAAATGACACGCATGATTTTTTAAAGAGATCACAAAATGTATACTTCATTATGGCCACGTCATCATGTTGATCTTGAAACTGGCATAATAATTGACACGCATGATTTTGTTAAAGAGATCACAAAATGTATACTTCATTATGGCCACGTCATCATGTTGATCTTGAAGCTGGCATAATAATTGACACGCATGATTTTGTTAAAAGATCACAAATGTATACTTCATTATGGCCACGTCATCATGTTGATCTTGAAACTGGCATAATAATTGACACGCATGATTTTGTTAAAGAGATCACAAAATGTATACTTCATTATGGCCACGTCATCATGTTGATCTTGAAGCTGGCATAATAATTGACACGCATGATTTTGTTAAAAGATCACAAAATGTATACTTCATTATGGCCACGTCATCATGTTGATCTTGAAACTGGCATAATAATTGACACGCATGATTTTGTTAAAAGATCACAAAATGTATACTTCATTATGGCCACGTCATCATGTTGATCTTGAAACAGGCATAATAATTGACATGCATGATTCTATTGCATGCATTTGAAAAAGAAATGAAAGAAAAAATTGAGATCACAAAATTTATACTTAATTATGGCCACGTCACCATGTTGATTACTCATAAATTTCAATGTAGAAGCGAAGCATGCTTTTATAGTCATGAATATTGGCTTGTCATAGTCACAGGCTGGCTGTATTGATAATTTCATCCTGTATTGATAATTTGATGGTGTCACTGGCTTTGTGTTTGCATCTAATGAGAGTTTTGTGGATGGGAATAATAAGAGGAGGTTAATGTATTGTGAAACCTTGTCCATTATATACAGTATAACAAATATTCAGTAACAACTAAATTAGGGCATACTAAGACATCTTACAGTATTAAGCAGATAATTAATTTTTGGGAGGATTGATGTCTTCAATTTCAGTGGCTGAGATGTACGCAAATAGTAGATTTGTCGATGATGGTCATTGTATTCAGTTTACATCTGATGAGAGTTTTGTGTATTCATGTGGATATTAGTATCATACAACCACATCCATTATATACAGTATGATTAACGACATACTAAACACATCTTGCAGATTTATGCAGATGGTAGTGAATCTTTTAATTGTCCTCTTCGTTTTTAGTGGCTGAGATGTACAGTAGGAAAGAAAATAGTATCTGTCCTGGCATATGTCATTGTATTCAGTTTACATCTGATGAGAATTTTGTGTATTCATGTGAATATTAAAATTGTGAAACCATGTCCATCAAATATAAACAGCCTCTACTTTTAAAATGGATTTCTATTGTCAAAATGGACTGGAATAAAGCCTTCACATTACCACTATACTCCTTTTTTGGTACTTGATAAACTCTGTACCAGAATAGCAAACAAAAAATTTGCTAGCTATTCTGGTACAGAGTGTATTAAGTACCAAGAGAGGAGTATAGTGGTAATGTCACAGCTTTATTCCAATCCATTTTGACAATAAAAATCTATTTTGAAAATAGAAGATGTTTACAATATAACAAACAGTATCAATGAGTATGTATAGTAACAACTAAATTAGGGCATACTAAGACATTTTACAGCATTAAGCAGTTAATGATTTTTTTAATTTCTTATTTTCATTGATAACTTCATTTTCAGTGGCTGAGATGTCGGAAAGAAAATACTATCTGCCCTGGCATATAATGATGGCATTGTATTCAGGGCACATCTGATAAGAGTTTTGTGTATGTGGCTGGTAATATTAGAATTGTGAAATCATGTCCATTGTATACAGTAACAGTATAAGGCAGAGCATAATTCTGTTTTGCAGAATTATGCAGGTGGTACTTTAGTGAATTCTTAAAGGCACAGTATATGGACAGGTAGCAAACCACTTTGCATAATTTATACAAATGTCCTTCATAAAACACTCACCACAAACACTTTCTTACAAAATTGATCCCAAAATGTGAAAAATCTGGCTTATATTTAGGTCTCCAAACGTACAGTATGCACATATCGTATTGATTTTTTTGTGATGTAAGGATAGGACAGTACAACACTAACGTTATGTGAAAGAAACACAGTGTACCATACAAAAATACTTACAGCCTAAAATAACAAGTGGAGTTTGCCAATCATAAAGAAATAATGTTGATAATTCCTCTTTATCCACGAGAAAATGTCCTAAAATAGTTAGCATATCGCTTATTAAGCGATATTCTGATTCAATGAAACTGATGTTTTGAAGTAGCCTAGGTCAATGTGACACTGAAAATTATGCCTTGTAGGCTCTGCTGTGTCCTTATTCTTACATCACACGTCTTTTTTGGTTCACATGCGTATCATTATGCGAATCTATGTAATGGCGATTACGTCTGTCCGTCCGTCCGGCCATCCGTTCCTGAGATTTCCTAAGATTTTTTAAGAATTCCTCAGAAAATGTTAAAGTTTCTTCAGAGTTCCTCAGAAAAAGGTTAAAGTTTCTTCAGATATCCTTAATGGAAGGTTAGAATTTCCTTATAAAATGTTACAGTTTTTCAGAGATACTTAAAATAGGATTGAAGACTAGTTTCCTTAAAAAGTCTACAATACATTTGATATTTTCTTAGAATATAACTGTAAAATAATATCATTTTCCAATTTTCTTCAGAGATCTTCAAGTCTCTCTTGTAGTACTTGAGATTTAAAATCCTTAAAATTCTTCAAAATATTTGGGCACCAACATTTGTATCGGGCATGATTTTTTAAACTCCACCTTTATTATTGTGCTCATTTGCATATAGTTGCTACAGTATTATGACCTGACCAGACTTTTTTTATTTAATATGCCTAGTTAGGGAGTGTGACAGGATGTGATTGCATATAAACATAGGGAGGGATGCCATGTGGGACATGGATGGGGGCCATGAAGGACATATGATTTAATATTTACCATGTTGTATACACCAAGGGCTATATCAGGCATAATTATTTGACTCCACCTTTTTTTTTCTTATTCAACAAGTCATTTGCATATAAGTTATTATATGAAGTGACACTTTAATACATACTGTAGTATGCTTAATCAGGGACTGTGATAGCTAGGATGAGACTTCTTATGGAGCTTGTGGGATGTCATGTCAGACATAGGGTGGGATGCCATGTGGGACATGGGGTGGGATGCCATGTGGGACATGGTGGGATGCCATGTGGGACATGGTGGGATGCCATGTGGGACATGGGGTGGGATGCCATGTGGGACATGGGGTGGGATGCCATGTGGGACATGTGGTGGGATGCCATGTGGGACATGGTGGGATGCCATGTGGGACATGGTGGGATGCCATGTGGGACATGGGGTGGATGTGGGGACATGGCGTCCCACCCCATTTCAACAAGTCATTTGCATATAAGTTATTATATGAACTGACACTTTCATACATAGTATGCCCAATCAGGACTGTGATAGCTAGGATGAGACTTCTTATGGAGCCTATGAGATGCCATGTGGGACATGGTGGGATGCCATGTGGGACATGGGGTGGGATGCCATGTGGGACATGGGCTGAGATGCCATGTGGGACATGGTGGGATGCCATGTGGGACATGGGGTGGGATGCCATGTGGGACATGGGGTGGGATGCCATATGGGACATGGGGTGGGATGCCATGTGGGACATGGGATGGGATGCCATGTGGAACAGGGTGGAATGCCATGCAGGACATAGGGTGGATTGCCATGGGACGGAATGTCATGTGGGACATGGGATGTCATGTGGGACATGGCGTCCAACCCCATTTCAACAAGTCATTTGCATATAAGTTATTATATGAACTGACACTTTCATACATAGTACTGTATGCTCAATCAGGGACTGTGATAGCTAGGATGAGACTTCTTATGGAGCCTATGGGATGTCATGTGGGACGTGGGGTGGGATGCCATGTGGGACATGGAATGGGATGCCATGTGGGAGATAAGGTGGGATGCCATGTGGAACAGGGTAGAATGCCATGTGGGACATGGTGAGATGCCACAAGTAACACAGAGTGTGACATAGGTTGGGATGCCATGTGTGACCTAAGGTAGGATGCCATGTGTGACATAGGGTAAGAGACTATGTGGGACATAGGGTAGGAGGCCATGGGAATGTGGGATATGGGATGTGATGCCATGTGGGACATTAAGTAGGATGTCATTGGGACATTAGGAGGGATACCATGAGGAACATATGGTGGCATGCTATGTGGAACATCAGGTGGGAAGCCACTGATGCGGGACACAGGGAGGGATGCCATGTGGGACATAGGGAGGGATGTCATGTGGTACATATGGTTGGATTAATGTGGGACATACATGTAGGATGGGATCCATGTGGGTCATAGCATGGGATGCCATGTGGGACATATGGTGGAATGCCATGTGGGACATATGGTGGAAAGCCATGTGAGACACTATGGTGGTTTGCCATGTGGGAGATATGGTAGAATGCCATGTGGGACAAGGCATGGGATGTCATGTGGGACATGAGGTGGGATGTCATTTGGTACATAGGATGTGGGACATAGGGTGGAATGCCATGTGGGTCATAGGATGGGATGCCCTGTGGGACATATGATAGAATGCCACGTGGGACATGGGATGTCATGTAGGACATGGGGTGGGATGCCATGTGGAAGATATGATGGAATGCCATGTGGGACATGGGATGGGATGCCATGTGGGATGCCATGTGGGACATGGGGTGAGATGCCATGTGGGACATGGGGCGAGATGCCATGTGGTACATGGGATGCCATATGGGACTTAGTGTGAGATGCCATTTTCATAATTGGCAGGGTCATATAATATTGGTGTCAATTTGCATGGGCATACGAACCATGACGGTATTTACCGTTCTAGTTTAATAGTGGAAGTCCAGCCGTTTCTTGGGGCTTAATTTTTCACTTTTTCGAGAATATCTCAGAAACGAATGGATATTTTTGATGTATGTTAATGAAATGTTCAGAATATTAAAATGAAGATATTTATGTCAAAATCACTACCTGTCTATTTACCTTTAATTTATGTCTTTATTTTTACTTTTACAATATTTAAAATATCTTTGCTTTAAAGTGAGTATACATTGTTACATAAAGATGAAAACATATGAAGTAAATCTGTATTTAATTCATTTGTCAGTGTGCACCTGAACAGGTCAGAAGGCATTTTCTTTAATAAGATAAATACCACTGGCAAAATTTGTCTGAGGAATTATAATTATATGGTGCTGAAGAAGCCACAGCATGTGCAAAGTGCTTTAGGAGTTGTGTCATGTGGTACAGGGCCTCACTAAAGAGCCTGGATGGGATTGGTATTCAAGGGATATGTCAGCACTGTCCAATTAGGGCACAGTTTTTCAGCAAATCTTTGTGGGCCAAGTCCCCTCATGGTTTCTCCGCTCCCCCGGACATGTCAGTGATAAAATCACGGGAAGGTCCCTGGAAGGTATTCTGTGAAGTTTACTCATCTGTTAAATTGTTTTTCTGCATTTTGGTTTTGTAGATAGATATTAGAATAAAATATAAGAATCACTATTTCTCTGTTTCTTCAGACAACTATATGGCTACAGGTCATCGGAGAGACAGTTTCTCAAGATTTACTTCTACAGTCCATCTTCAGTAAAGAGGTATGTAAAAACACTTCACATACTTTTAATATTTTGTTCATTCTTTGAATAATGCTTTCTCCATTACTCTCCATCAAGCATATCCTCTTAACCTGTCCCCTATACCTAAACTCCAGGAGAACTCCCATCTCAATCTCATATCTATTCAAAAACAATCCTTCCTCCAACATTATCAACTTTCTGCACAACAACAACCTATTTCACCATATCAAATGCTTTCTCTTCCACACCTAACCTTACACACCCCTCTCTTTTCACCTTACATTTTTCTCCCAAATTCACCCTATTTCCCTCCTTTTCTCCCTTTCAATCCTCCATCTCCTCTCTGCCGTGACTCTTAGACCTTAGTTTTTAACACCCTCTTGGCACATTTGACTCTGACTGTCGTGGTGCCGTTAAACATCAACAAACCAAACCTTCTCTCAACCCTCTATATTCCTCACCTAAAAACCTTTTCTTTACTCTAGCACCATGATTTTATAACACCCTCTTGGCACATTTGACTCTGACTGTCGTGGTGCTGTTAAACGTCACCAAACCACCCTCTCGGCACATATGACTCTGACTGTCGCGGTGCCTTTAAACATCACCAAACCACCCTCTTGGCACATTTGACTCTGACTGTCGTGGTGCCGTTAAGCATCACCAAACCACCCTCTTGGCACATTTGACTCTGACTGTTGTGGTGTCATTAAACATCATCAAACCACCCTCTTGGCACATTTGACTCTTGACTGTCACGGTGCCGTTAAACATCATCAAACCAAACCATTACTTTCAGTCGTGAAAAGTTGGGATGAAAGCATCCAGCCATTTCAATAGGACAAAAGAGATATCTCCACAAATTATATCTGTTTTTCATAATCTTTACAACATGTATCATGTATCCATTTTTGCCATGTTGTTATTGGGAAAGAAGAAAATTAATATTGAGAAATACAAAAGAGTGAAATCATTGGAATGCAGTTTGTAATAATAATAAATATCAGGTTTTCTTAGTGACAGGAGGACAATGATTTTGAAGGAAATGGCAGCCACGGATATAAGTCTACACCTTTTCCATTGAAAAAAAAAAAAGTTAAATTTGAATACCCACCTTCATTTTCTTGTGAAGTATATTAGTTTTTGGTGAGCATGCGAAGCATAATGCGAACCTATGTAATGGTGATTTTGTCCGTCCTGCTGTCCACAGTTTTTGCTGAGATTCCTTAAAAATGTTGAAAGTTTTTTGAGAATTCCTCAGAAAGTGTTAAGGTTTCTTCAGAGTTCCCCAGAAAAAGTTTAGGTTTCTTCAGATATTCTTATGGAAGGTTAGAATTTCCTTAACCAAATGTTAAAGGTTTTCAGAGACACTTAAGACAGATTGAAGACTAGTTTCCTTAAAAGTCTACAAAACCTTTGATATTTCCTTATAAGATAAATGTAAAATGATACAATTTTCCAATATTCTTTAGAGATCCTCAAGCGCCTCTCTCCTAGCACTGGAGATTTAAAATTCTTAATATTCTTCAAAATATGTGGGCACCAACAGTTGTATCAGGCATGATTATTAAACTCCACCTTTATTATTGTGGTCATTTGCATAAAGTTGCTACAGTATATGAACTGACCAGACTTTTAATTTAGTATGCTCAGTCAGGGAGTGTGACAGGTCATAGCATTGGATGCCATGTGGGACATATGGTGGAATGCCACAGGGAACAAGTAATGGGATGGGATGTCATGTGGGACATGGGGTGGGATGCCATGTGGGAGATATTGTGGAATGCCATGTGGGACATGGGTTGGGATGCCATGTGGAACATGGGGTGGGATGCCATGTGGGACATGGGGTGGGATGCCATGTGGGACATGGGATGCAATGTGGGACTTAGTGTGAGATGCCCTTTTTATAATTGGCTGGGTCATATGATATGGGGCTCAATTTGCATGGGCATGCGAACCATGACGGTATTTACCGTTCTAGTTTACAGTGCAGTTAAACATCAGCAAATAAACATCATCATAAGAAGTATGTCATCAAAACTCAAATTCACTAAATCAAAGACATCTACTAAGATGAACATACATCTAAGCTTCTTCTGTAACTTCCATATACACGTACCTGGAAACAATCTACAGTTCTGGCAGTTATAATTCGGGGAAAATGGGAACACGTTTTTGTCCCCATGTAATTGTGCGATGAAATTGCGAAAGAGGGAAGGATATATACAGATGTATTTATCACTTTAGTATTATTTCTGTCACGATTTTTCGTGGGAAGATTTTTGACACCTTTATTCAAAACTGGAAAATTGAGTAATTTTATCCAACTGAACTTCCATATCATTCATAGTGTAGAAGGCAGTATGTCTTTTCATGTGCACAGTAGAGATCAAGTTTATATTCTTAGAGGAGTCATTGTTCTTCTAAGTGTTTCCTTGTCATGGATGATATGATGATAAATAAAAGTAAAAGAAAACTAAATTTGAAAGAGGAAATGAAAAATGTAAGTGATACTTTTGTGGTTATCGGTAGGTAATTGCTATAGTAGATAACTTTTTAGCATAGCTGAGCATACAATGAATATTATTTCTTTCGTATTCAGGACGGCAGAATTGTTGCAGAGTCGGTGTAATAATGAACAGAGTCTTTCAACCTTTTGAATCTCATATTCCATTTAACCTACAGGTAAAGTTTGACTACCCATTGAATTATGAAGGATTATCGTATTTGCTATAAAACATTATATTCAAAGTGGTCCTTATGGCATCAAAAGTATAATAAGGTAAACTTGATTGGGAAATGTGCTAAAAGATCTAAATTTTGAGACAATGTCCCCAGTGTTATTGCTCATTTAATTTTAGCCTCCGAAGAGTGAAATAGACCGCCTAAAAGTTCAATCCATCCAAGCCATTTGGCTCATAGGGCTGGTGCTTGTCCCCGGTTTCCATGGAGCAAGCGTATAAAATTCTGGGCGTCTTTGATTTTGTATATTTTTTGTGGTGGTGGTGGTTGTGTTAGTTTGGGCTTTTTATGGGGTGATTCACCCTTCTTAGCCTGTCATCTTGTTATGTTAACTCCCTGGGAGCACTGGTACTTATTTTACAGCTCAGTGGACTGAAACAAGTAGAGTCAAGTGCCTTGCTCAAGGACACAATGCAACGCTCCTGGCAGGAATCAAACTCGGTGCCTCTCGAATACGAGCACGACTCTTTAACCACTGAGCCACTGCACCCCAAAATAAACCACCTATTAAGAAAGGCTCACAATTCCAACTGCCCAGACATGGCCAGTGATGTCATGCTTCAGTGCATATATATAAAAGTGCATAGTGTATATGCACTGAAGCTTGACATCACTGACCATGTCTGGGCAGTTGGAATTGTGAGCCTTCCCTTATGGCAAAATTGTGTGAGATATTTTAGGTCATCAGCATTTGTTTCCCTTGGCAACCCCTAGTAAGGCTGGCTACACCCCTGCTCTGTTTATGGAATGTCTATTTTAAAGATAAGAAAGCCATGGAAAGCATGCTTTAAAATACCATTGAATTTTGTAAAAATATTAAAAGCATATTTTGTAATTGTAATCATATTAAAGTGTCCTTTTTTAACTTTTCCAACCAGTTTTTCATCGATTATAATTTGTATGGCATGAACTTGATCAATCTCGCAGCTGTGAAATTCAGAAGACAGAAGGAAAATGGAGAAACAGAAGGTAATTTATACGATTTAATCCATCAGGCACATGTTTCTCAACTTATTTTGGCCTCTGCTGAAAAGTAATCAGTGAGCAATAAATGTTACTCTGTGTCCGTTCTAGCTTTCCCTACGTCCATCTATTACACTAAGTATGACTGAAAATCTGCTTTCAAGAAGAAAATAAATGGCAAAGTGCAAACAGCACCTATATCAGCAAATAAAGTAATAAGGATATATGGGCTTTTTTTGTAACAGCTTTTTTATTTATTTTATGTCTTTTCATTATGTTCATGTATGTATTTTATGTCCTTCACACATGGTGGTGTATGTATTTTATGTTTCCGAGCTGAATACCAAATAAACACATAAATACTGTAACTAGAAATGTTGCAAATGACTGTTAATAGTGCATTTATTACAAAGAGAAAGACCAAGTGCAATCTTCAGTAGGTAGAAAAAATAGTCTAAAGCCATATTATTAAGTCTAACCTCACAATACATTTTGTTCTTAAGCCCGACAAAATCTAAAATCTGTCGGGGTCTATATTGCTTACAACAGAAACCACCAATTCAGCACAAGCAATTGGCAATTACACAAGGGATTTCCACATGCTCCACCTCACTTTCCATGGTCATAATCCGACAGATAGTAAACAAATTTCACTGCAGCTGCTCTGACTTTCACACTCAACAAAAGGACCAAAGTATTCCATTGTGGTCAATGTGTCAGGCTTGAAGTAATAGTTTACAAATAGGATGGTATTTAACAGCGAAGATTTTGTTTCTTTATTGATGAGTGATTTTAAGTGATGTTTTTGTTCTACCTTGTAAGCTTTGAGGATTTTGGACTGAAAATCCATTGCATGAGATTGTCATCATGTAAAGCTATATAGACAGTATGTTAAGGGTGAAATTGTTTGTCATATTTTGTTTTGTATTCTTTGTATATTCAGGCAAGAAAACATCAGCTACTAGCCCAGACAGCTTACCCAACTCTGGAAATAAAAGCTACATGGTCAACAGTGTCAGCACGCAAGTGTGGGATACTCAGCAGATTCCTGAGTAAGCTTTCCTTTTATTACTGTCATGCTATTTACATTCTCTCAAACGATTTTGAAATTCCAAGCTAATGGTTGGTTGTAAAAAGTATTAGGTTGAGCCATTACCCCTTAATTGCTCAAGCCTTGCTGAAAAACTAGGAAGTGAATGAACGAACATTTGATGTAGTTCTTTACTGATTGTGGGTGATGATAGGGATTCTCACTAAATGGTTTGATGTGGAGGAGATTCTTTTCTAATACAAACAGGAGTAAGAAGGAACAAAAATCAAAGTTTTAAATAGAAGGAAAAAATACTGGTTGTTTGGAAGTATGTTAGCTTTTTTGCTTTTGATTTGCAGGAGTACAACAATGGAACAAATAGAACAAACTTTTATTAGAATGGAAGAATTTGATTTTTTTTGTATTTGTGGAAGCATCTTGAATAAAATCATAATTGAATTTGTTTTCATTTGTTAGCACGATGCTCTGAAATCTTAGTCGTTTTCATTGTAATATGAAATTGCATAGTAATCCAGTCTTACATGACTTTTAATGCAGCTCTTGTGGTATGACTTGTTCTTCTCCTTAAAAATTTGTTCCAGCAAACCATAACCACAAACTCACTGTAGCAAACAGTGAGACTACTTTCCCTTAATTAAAATAACCACACAATAAGGACTTCATCTTTAAAATAACCACACAAGAAGGATTTCATCTATTGCTAATATGATACTCAGCACCAACTTCCACAACAACTAAGGTTTTCAGAATAAAGAAAATAAAGAGGAAAAATCTGACCCAACCTGGTTATGTATCAGGTCGGGTCTGACTGTTTGAAACTTTAAGGAGCAGAACAACTAATAGTATTCAGAAACATACAACTAGATTGAAATCATGTATGAATTTGATATATTTTAAGTTACTGGACCCAAAGAACCTGAAGCAATTGAAGGGTCATTAAAGTAGTGAGTTATGTTTGTAAGGGTGTTTCAGCTGAAGTCACAAGGTCATGTGACTCTGTTTACATCACCATTTTGTCGGTCAAAATCACTCGTCTGCTGTACACTTAATTAGACCTACATACGTTTGATTATTTTTGTAAGATAATTATGCTCGAATCTTGCTGTGCCATTGGTTGCACTAATAAATGTGTGCGGGGAAATAAAAAGACATTTTTTCGATTTCCATCTGATCCTGACCGACACTTTCAAAGTGGGTTTTTGCTGTACGACACAACGGCTTTCAACCTACGGTAGGCCTTACACACTAACCTTAGGATTTGCAGTGAGCACTTTATATCGGGTATGTAGGCTTTGTCTGAGTAATGAACAATCAGATGGCGTTAACGTTAAAGTTACTTTTTGTATGGCCGGTGAAAATATAACTTAAGGAAAATATGAAGAAAAATCGGAAGCGAGCAAAAAGCTGCAATCAGTAAAATTAGCTGAATTGGTACTGGTAGGATAGCATGTAGTATGTTTGTGGTACTGTACATGTGATGTGACTGAGCTGTATGAAGACGCGTGAAACGCAACGAAGCTGCAGTCCTGCAAAATGGAGTCCAGTCGAGTTAAGAGTCACGTGATGAAATCCCTCTGTTCCAACTTCCCACAGTCAATGATGTGGACACTAGGCCTGGCTACCAGCAGGTTAAGATAAGATTACACAATGCACTAGCATATGTACTGTATATCTGTCCATAAATGTTAAAACATTCTTTCTGGAATGATAACCCAGACCAATTTGAATCTTCTTTTACTGGTGTGGAAACTAGGCTAGACTGCCAGCCGTATGATATCAGATTGCACACTGCTCTAGCTTCAGTATAACAGTATATGTATCATATGCCCATGAATATTAAATCGTATTTTCTGTAAATATAACGCAGACCAATGTTAATCTTCTTTTACTGGTGTGGACACTAGGCCAGGCTGCCAGCCAGATGATATCAGATTGCACACTGCACTAGCTTTAGTATTATATGTATATTTGTCCATGAATGCTAAAACATGCTCTCTGGAATGTAACCCATAGATTTTAAACCATGCTTTCTGGAATGTAACCCTTAGATTTTAAACCATGCTTTCTGGAATGTAACCCTTAGATTTTAAATCATGCTTTCTACATTGGTCTGCTTTACATTCCAGAAAACATCGTTTAAAATCTATGGGTTACATTCCAGAAAGCATGTTTGAACATTCATGGGCATACAAGATATATTACTGAATCTAGTGTAGTGTGCAATCTGATAGTGGACTGCCAGTAGCAAGGCCTAGTGTCCACATTATCAGTAAGAGAAGATTAACATTGGTTTGGATTACATACATATATATACAGGCTACATGCTTTCTGAGATGTAACCCAGACCAAAGTGAATATTCTGTTAAAATTCTTGGTGTTTTAATTCACCACAAGTACTGGTGATCTTAGTCATTTTGAAAGTGGATTGACATTGAAAACATTTATGTTCTATAATCACCCATGGCTATCTTATTTCATAGTATATAGGTATGATTGAAATTACCACTGGTTTTAGGATTTTAACAAACTTTCTAATAGCCACTGACCTGTCGAGGCATTAACCCATCTTTTGAGAAACTTGCTCTGTTTGTGGCATCTTGAAATGAAATAGTCTTTTTTCATTTAAAGTTATTTCTAAAACACGAGTTCTACAATTGGGGCTTGTTGGGGCGAAATCACTCACCATTCGATGTTGAAACAGCATTTTCCCCCATCTTGCCACTTTTATTCTTGTTTTAATCTTGTGCAATTTTCAGTAAAGATGATAAAACGTGACTTTCAATAATGATCAATGGGAATTAGATTTGTCTTAACTACTTTTGGCCATGATTGTAGATATAAAATAAGATTACCTACATTGCAAAATACAAATACCTTGCCAGAGTTTAAAGTAACTTCAAGAGTTCAAAGAAAACTATGAAACATCTATGACAACATACAGACAACATATATTGAGATACACACAGCACATATATTGAGATACACACAACACATATATTGAGATACACACAGCACATATATTGAGATACACACAGCACATATATTGAGATACACACACATATACAGCACATATATTGAGATCACATATATTGAGATATACACAGCACAGATACACACAACACATATATTGAGATACATATATTGAGATACACAACACATATATTGAGATACACACATCACATATATTGAGATACACACAGCACATATATTGAGATGCACATATATTAGATACACACAGCACATATATTATACACAAAACACATATAAGATACACACAACACATATATTGAGATACAACAACATATATTGAGATACACACATCACATATATTGAGATACACACAACACATATATTGAGATACACACAGCACATATATTGAGATACACACAACACATATATTGAGATACACACAACACATATATTGAGATACACACAGCACATATATTGAGATACACACAACACATATATTGATACACACAACAAAATTGAGATACACACAACACATATATTGAATACACACAACATATATTGAGATACACACAACACATATATTGAGATACACACAACACATATATTGAGATAAACACAACACATATATTAATATACACACAGCACATATATTGAGATACACACAGCACATATATTGCAAAATGCAATCAACTTCCCTTTAGGTTTAAATACTTTAATAATGGTCATCGCAAGCTTATTAGAAAGTCTAGATAAAGAAACAAGATTAAATACAAATGTATTTAACTGATATTGATCACCATTGATATCAGTGATCAAACATTTGATTGGGTTATTAGACATTGCAACTACATAAAACAAGTCTACTCTTGCTGTCATGTGACTGCCATATGAACGCAGTTTTCTTTCAATTTGTAATCAAAATTATACCTATTGTTAAAATTAAGTTAAACTTTGGAAGTTTGCACTATGGAATTTTGAGATGCTTTTCTTGTTCAACTTTTATGATTGTCATAAAAATGCAAAGCAAATATGAGTTTTGAAAGTTACATAGTTACACTATATTACTAGTTGCCTTTTTTTATTTTGTTTCCGTTGAAAGGAATTTGCCACAATGCCTTTTTCACTAGGTGCTATATATAATTCTAATAATTGTATCCATGGCGTCATTGGTACCATTCTGTTACCTACTCAAAAACTTCTTGTTTGCTTTAGTGCTTCCATTTATGGTCAGGCACAAGTAAACGCGTATGTGTTAATTACGGTAGTACTTGAAAGGTGTGAAGTTTTTGTAAAATACCACATTTTTAACAATGTGTTCATACTAACTACAATTGTTATTTTATGTTGATGAATAACAGAATGACGTAGCATTTTTTTGTACGTCCCATTTTCACAGTGTAATGATGTAGAAATCCATAAATAGATATTTTGATTGTAATTTTTTTTTTTTTATGGATGTCTAGAAGCAACTTTAGCTCAAATGATTTAAACCCCAATAAACCATGAAAGAAGCAAAAGTTGCATGAGCATCGGTTTAGGAATGGCCATTTTTCACATAACATATGCAAATTTTATTCTAATTTGTGATGTATGACTGGGCACCCTTGGTTTTTTCTTATGTAAATTCTTTCTTTTTTAATTTTCTTTGATAATTCTTTGATGGGGCCTAGTAAATCCTCCTCCCCTACCCCTCCCCCCCCACACAAAAAATTAGACACATTTTGGGAGCTTCACCATATGCAGTTCCAGCAACAATAGACTTTCTTATCTGTTCAGTGACGGAAATTTAGGAACGGCGTGTACAGAATTATGTAAAAAAAAATTAGGTGTTCATCTAGTTGTTCGTCACAAATTTAGCATATATTGAAAATTCCTCAAACTTTGTTAAGCTGTTACGCAAGAAAGATAAAAAAACTGTCCAAAATTTAGGACTCTTTCTAATTGTTTCTCTGACTTGAGACATCCATAGTCCTACAGTATAGCACTTGGAACAGTTTACCTATTGAAATTAGACAGGCCATGCATTTAAACGTTTTCAAATAAAAACTTAAGACTCACCTTATGATTTCTGCTTTTAATGATTCTGGATAGGTTTTTTTGTGCTTTTGTTGTTTATTTGTTTGTTTGTTTTTATCTTGCTTGCGCCTTGAGCGCTCTTCAGAGTGGATATGTGTGCATTATAAATCATTTGTATCATTATTATTATTATCATTATTATTAAGTTACAAGAAAGTTTGACAGATTTTGTCATGCAATGTAGAGTAATGTAAACATATTTCCAGTACTATTTGACATTGGTGTTACTTGATCCGGGATTTATGATTTGTGCATCCATTTTTCCTTTGCCATGCGGCTTATACCAGACCTTTACACTAACACTGCCAAAGTGTTCTAAAACCTCCTTTCTTGCATTAAAACCTTTAAGCTAATGTAAATTCACCTGTTACGACACCATACAAATTTTAAGTCTTATACTTAGGTATGTTTAGCTAGTGGCTGTTTAGTCTGACCCTTATTGAAATCATCTCTTCACTATAACCCTCTTGGTACCTATGACTCAGTGTTGACAAAGTGTTGTCATACTACCAGAATGCAACCATACAAACAAAGCACAGGCTACACGCATGATTTTACTCATTTTTGTTGCATGCAAAACATTCTCTGTGGTCGGATGAACATTTGCCCTTCAAGGACGGTCACACAAAATTTGGGTGGATGATTGGCACAGTCAACAAATGATGCATGACTTGTCCTTCTCCTTAAAAGTTTGTTCCAAATCATAACCACAAAGTCACTGTAGCAAATAATGAGACCACTTATCTTAATTAAAATAGCTGCTCAACTACACAATAAGGACTTCATCCATTGTTATTTTGATACTCAATACCAACTTTCACAACAACCCACACCAAATGGAGAACTAGTACAATGGAGCTATTGATGAAGGGAAATTTGATCCTAATTTTCTAAGTATTTGTGGTTTTCAGAATGAAGAAAATAAAGAAGAAGAGTCTGACCGGACTTGCTTATTCATCAGGTCGGGTCTGACTGTTTGAAACTTTTAAGGAGCAGAACAACTATACATGTACTACCAGAATGCAACCAAACAAACGAAAGCCCACAGTCATGGACAAAAGTAGTTGATCCCTTTTCTTCACCGCCTGTATTGCACTTCAATGGTGGAAGTGAATGTTAAAAGTTGCGGTGCAAGTCATGTCCAGCATTGAAACGGGTAGAAGGGGGGAAAAGGGTCAAGACTTTTGTCCATGATTGTCTGAGAAATGGAAATAATGTATGTAGTAAATTAAGGATTAAAAGATACCGTTATGCAGTAATGAAGTTGTTTTAATTTGTGGGCATCAATGTATTTTTAGTTGCAAACTTTAGAAGTAAATTACAAGAAAAGCAAGGTATGGAGGTCCTACTTCTTCCTATTGTTTATTGGAAGGAGGAGGGGGTGCAGGGGAGTTAAGAAGTGTTCAATTACAAGAAGAATCTTTGTGAAGGGAAGGGGATTTTAGAATGTTCAAGGACAAGAAGAATCTTAGTGATGGGCAGGGGATTTAAGGAATGTTCAAGGACAAGCAGAATCTTAGTGAAGGGCAGGGGATTTAAGAAGTGTTCAAGGACAAGAAGAATCTTAGTGAGGGCCAGATGGTTTAAGAAGTGTTCAAGGGATTTAAGAAGTGTTCAAGGACAAGAAGAATTTTAGTGATGGGCAGGGGGTTTAAGAAGTGTTCAAGGACAAGAAGAATCTTAGTGAGGGCCAGATGGTTTAAGAAGTGTTCAAGGGATTTAAGAAGTGTTCAAGGACAAGAAGAATTTTAGTGATGGGCAGGGGGTTTAAGAAGTGTTCAAGGAAAAGAAGAATCTTAGTGATGGGCAGGGGATTTAAGAAGTGTGCAAGGGATTTAAGAGGTGTTCAAGGTATTTAAGAAGTGTTCAAGGACAAGAAGAATCTTAGTGATGGGCAGGGGATTTAAGCAATGTTCAAGGACAAAAAGAATCGCAGTGAGGGGCATGGGTGTTTAAAAGTGTTCAAGGACAAGAAGAATCTTAGTGATGCGCAGGGGATTTAAGAAGTGTTCTTCAAGGACAAGAAGAATCTTAGTGATGATCAGGGGATTTAAGAAGTGTTCAAGGACAAGAAGAATCTTAGTGAAGGACAGGGAATTTAAGAAGGTTCAAGGACAAAAAGAATCTTAGTAAAGGGCAGGGGATTTAAGAAGTGTTCTAGGACAAGAAGAATTTTAGTGATGGGCAGGGGATTTAAGAAGTGTTCAAGGAAAAGAAGAATCTTAGTGAGGGCCAGATGGTTTAAGAAGTGTTCAAGGGATTTAAGAAGTGTTCAAGGACAAGAAGAATCTTAGTGAGGGGCAGGGGTTTTAAGAAGTGTTCAAAGATTAAAAGAATCTTAGTGAAAGGCAGGGGATTTAAAAAGTCTTCAAAGACAATCAGAATCTTAGTGAGGGGCAGGGGGTTTAAGAAGTGTTCAAAGACAAGGAAAATCTTAGTGATGGGCAGGGGATTTAAGAAGTGTGCAAGGGATTTAAGAGGTGTGCAAGGGATTTAAGAGGTGTTCAAGGTATTTAAGAAGTGTTCAAGGACAAAAAGAATCTTAGTAAAGGGCAGGGGATTTAAGGAATATTAAAGGACAAGAAGAATCTTAGTAAAGGGCAGGGGATTTAAAAAGTGGTCAAGGAAAGTAAGAATCTTAGTGAAGGGCAGGGGGTTTAAGGAATGTTAAAGGACAAGAAGAAAATTAGGGAAGGGCAAGGGATTTAAAAAGTGTTCAAGGACAAGAAGATTCTTAGTGAAGGACAGGATAAGATTGGTAAATTAAAAGCACGATATTAGTCTATGTTTTTTGTAAGTGAGGAGGTATGGGGCTACATTTGTAAGTAAGCAGGTATGTAGTTGAGAAATGAAAATGTGCGTCTTAAGGGAGAGGTCCATTTGTTATAATGGATAAAGATGTAACAATGGGAAGAGGGTGGGCAGAAAAAATGAAATAAAAGACTGCAATTTTATTCTACGGGGTTCAAAAAATGGATAGGAAAGGGTAGACGGGGTGTTTGTCTTAAAATCAAAATAATATATTTGCGTGTTAGATATATTTATTTGGCAAGAGTGTGTGTATGTAAGGGGGGGGGGGTGGGGGGGGAGGGGGCTTACATTTAGTTTGTACGGTCAAAAATATTTTCAGATTTATTATTGTTTCAATCACGACAAAGGTATGTATTAAAGCCCGTTAAAAGTAACATACATAATTACAAACAACGACGCGGTGATATAACTCGACAGTCAAGGACAAATTGAGATGAATGTTTTCTTTTTCGAGTTGATGGAGTGTTTGTTGATTGATATCCCTTTAAGACAAGGCCGCCTGTACATACGGTGAGCCCCACGGTGAGCCGTCAATACACTGGAAATTCTTATGGAGAAATTGGTGAGCCCCATATTTCACAAATAATATACAGTACATAGTATGTTAAAACTATTTCGCCGTTTACCATCCTTGGTAATTGATTTTACGTGTAGAACCAAGTGGCTCACTGACTGTACCATTAAATGATAAGTGCGGTAATCTTATTTTAAAGTGCATTTTGGAATAAGATAATTTTATGAAATATTGTGCTGGGCTCCTTAGAAGAAATTTGAGCAAATGTGCATTAACAAGCACAAGAGCCGCTTTCGCCTTTGCACTGTTTTGCGAAGGGTCGCCATCTTGAAGAAAATACCTGGTATTTTGCTTGTTTGCAAGTTGAAATATGTCTTCAAGATGAAATATGTCTTCAAGTTTTGTATCTATGAAAGACACAAAAAGCTTTCCATTGATTTCCTCATAACGTTCACATGATATGATTCCTTGCCGTGAGTAGGCGCAATTTCGGCAAAGCGCATAAAATCTTCCTCTCAATGCGCTCATCCAGTTTCCGAGGACGGCCCATTTTTTCTGTGAAATATGAGTTTGGCGATTTTGATTTCTTTGCGAAACAATCCGCTTGACACAGAAACACTGCATTTTTCAGCAACATGAGTATAACAAGATTTTTGTTCAACTCTTATTACACAATTAAGCATATGCCCTGTTCTGCGTGGTCCTCATAGGCACTCTTGTGTATTTCAAAATATTTGTTTTCTGAAATATTAATGTCAGTCTGTGACCTACAGAAATATGCCTATGTTCCACAGGTACTTGGTCTTTGGCACTTTTCAAATGAATCTCTTGCCCAAACATTGAAGAAAGCTGCTAAGTGAATGACACATGGAAACATCATTTGCCCTACCATAAAATAAATGCTTGAAATTACAAACCTCCCTATTTTGTTCAGAATATCATTATTTTAACTTGATAAATCTAATTTCCATTAAAACAATTTCTTCATTTAATCCACTTTTATTCAGATACATTTGCACAAAAACATAATTTTGAATATAAACAAATTTATTTATTAATTTATATATGAAGTTTCTTAAAATATATTACATTCATTCCATTTCTTCGTACTTACTGTGTATAATTGTTTATACAAAACTTAGACAATCATGGGCAAAAGTAGTTGACCCTTTTCCTTCACCCCTTGTATCCCACTTCAATGTTGGAAGTGAATGTTAAAAGTTGCAGATCCAAGTCATGTCCCAACATTTAAACAAGGTAGAAGGGGGAAAAAGGGTCAAGTCATTTGTCTATGGTTGCAGGTAATACCCACAAGATTCTGCTCATATTTTTGTTGCATGCAAAACATTATCTGCAGTCAGGTAAACATTTGCCATTCAAGAATGGTCACACACAATGTGGGTGGATAATTGGCAAAGTCAAGAATTGATGATCAATTGTTTAACTGTTCAAAACGTTTTACTGCCTGAACAATGGGTGGTTAATCTGTATGAGTAACAGTCTCTATGGACCATTTCTAATCTGATTCAGTAATTTCTGGAAAATTAATTTAACAAATGTCACAAGGCAGAAATGCATGGGTCCATAATGAGCTTATGGTATTCTGAGGAATCTTATTGACCAATCAAAACCTGGAGTATTCTTTATTTCTCAACTCATTCACGCTGTAGACCTTTTTAATCGTTTAGCTGAAGTTAAGCAATCAAATGCGTGTATTTCCTTCATCGTGCAGGTTTGATAGCGCACACGCTTATTTCCTTCACGTATGATACGTGCGCTTGAAAACATTTTTTCATACAAAGGTCCCATACCGTGCGTGAATTGTGCAGACAGCCAAGATTCCTCCAGTATTTAATGGTCAATAAGATTCCTTCAGTATACCATTGGTCCATTATGGACACGTGAATCTCGGCCATGTGACATAATTTAAATTAGTTATCCAAAAATTGTCGATTCAGATTTGAAAAGGGTTTATGGGACCAGAAGTATTCTTTTAAACGTTACGTGCGTTATACATGAAGATAGTACATGCTCGCATTCTTACAAGTTCTCAAACAACTGCAGCTGATTGGTAGGGTAACAGGGAAAATTCCCACAGGTGCTGATTGGTTCAGTAAGGGAGGGAAAATTCTCCCAGCAGTTGATTGGTTGGGTAACAGAGGGAAAATTCTCCCAGCAGTTGATTGGTTGGGTAACAAAGGGAAAATTCTCCCAGCAGTTAATTGGCTGGGTAACAGGGAAAATTCCCGGAACAGTTAAATGGTTGGGTAACAGAGGAAAATTTCCCCAGCAGTTGATTGGTTGGGTAACGGAGGGAAAATTTTCCCAGCAGTTGATTGGCTGGGTGAAAGAGGGAAAATTCCCCCAGCAGTCGATGGGTTGGGTAATAGGGAGAAATTCCCCCAGCAGTTGATTGGTCGAAGTACTGAAGATTTCACGTTCTGCTAAACTCAGTGTGAAAAGGTCTAGAGGATAGCACTTAGCTGATAAAAAAGTCTTAAAAGCATTTTCCTTTCATTTTCTAGTTCGCAGTGGTTGGGAGAAGATATTGAGAGGCAGAGCACATGTGAATTGGAGGTGGATTGCGTTGCGACGGACATCCTGAACAGGCTAGATCTGGAAGGTAAGAATCTTCTGTTGAACCTAGAATCCCTACCAACTAAATAAAACAACCCAGATCCCCTATTCAAGTGTTTGAAATAATTTGGGACAGGTGGTGTAAAGAACTTCAACATTGAAATGGAGGAAAGATGACAGCGTGATGTCGCATTGCAAAAATAATTGTAAAAAGCTGTGCCTGTCAGTCATTGAATACGTCAGAATACACACCTTTTGTGAAAACCTTCGGATAATTTACACAAGTTTTGTATGTATATGCGATACATTTTTTAATGTCCAGGATGAGAAACAGTATACATCCCAAAATTTTAGAAACACAGTTTGGTTTTGTTGTAGACAAAGGCACTAGGAATGCAATATTTACACTATCAATGATCATGGAAAGGTGCATAGAAGTACAGAAAGATTTATATTTATGTTTCATTGATTACTCCAAAGCCTTTGACAAGGTCAAACATGAAGATCTCTTTGAAATACTCAGTAATTTGAACATTGATGGGAATGTCCCTAAGAGTTATAAGTAACCTATACTGGAACCAGAAAGCAGCAATAAGACTTGAAGGAGATTGCAGCGAATTTAAGGTAATCGGAAGATGAGTCAGGCAGGGGTGTGTTTTGTCACCAGATTTTTTTAACATTTACAGTAAAACAATACTTCATAACATCGACAGTCATGAGGGGATGAAAGTTGGAGGCCGTAATATGAATATCCTACGCTATGCAGTTGACACGGTGCTATAGCAGTGTCGGAAGAAAAACTGCAGTCTCTCCTGGATAAAGTTGTAGATGAAGTAAAAAGAGAGGGCTGTCTCTAAATGTAAAGAAAACAGAATGCATGGTGGTTTAAAAAAACATTAACCCATTATGTAGTGTACAAAGCCAATGAGAAATAATTAAACAAGTACAACAGTTTAAGTACTGTACTTGGGCTACACATTAACATCAGATAGTCGTTAAAGTTAACAAAGTTAGAAAATGCATTGCAATTGCGAAAGACATGTTTACAAAAATGAATCCAATTCTGAAGAATAGAAATATTGTAGTGGACATGAAAGTCCGTGTCTTGAAGGCATATGTATGGTCTACTTTTCTCTTTGGCTGTGAATGCTGGACAATTACCAGTGACATCAAGAACAGATTAGAAGCAACAAAAATGTGGTTCATTAGGAGAATGTTGAAAATATGAAAAGAAAACATGATGATGTCCTGATAGCTTCAGGCATGGACAGGTCCCTACCCAATGCTATCAGAAGGAGACAAATGGAATTTTTTGGGCATGTTTATGGGGAGAGTGGCTTAAAACAGCTTGCAGTATGTGGGAAAATTTAAGGCAAAAGAGATGAAGACAGCGAGTCAAATATGTCAAAGCTTAAAGAACTGGGAAACCAACAACAGCCTAATTAAGTAACAATAAGTTTATACACTTAGCTCTAGCAGAAGTGACTGGAGGGCCATGATTGCCAATGTCTGTTCCATACTCAGCACCTAGAGAGAGATACAGGTGTTAACCCTTGACCTTCCTATGGGTAAATTACCTTGTAAAAGTGTCCAAACCTGTGACAGTAAAGGTGGCAGTGTGAAGCAAAGGGGGTAGGTTCACACATTAAGAAACATGATGACATGTTTTTCATGCAATTTTGTATGTGGAATTGGAATAAGTGACCCGATTTTCTACAAGGGATATTTGTCATAAAGTTGATCTTAAGGGACATGTGTGTCATTAGCTGTGATAGTAGCTAGTTTGGTCGGTCACTTTTCAACCTGTGAATTGGGCAACACTATACTTTAATCAGTTGGTTACTTTCCAACCTGTGAATTGGGCAACACTATACTATAATCTCTTTGGAAGCATTGCTTGTCTTTGATTCATATCTCATGCATGAAGTTCTGAAAACAATTAAATTTAGCATAATACCAGCCAACAGATAAAAAAAAATTGAAATTGTTACTTCCATAAAATTGAATACCTCATCAACCCATGAATACTCTACCAGCCAACAGATGCTTTTGAAATTTTACATTTCTTGAGTGTCAACCATATTATGATAGCTGCACTTTTACATTTTTAGATTTAGGTTTAGATTTGATATATATATATATATCTATTTTCATTTTGTAGACAACATGGAGACGAATCCAGGGATGGTCGCAATTTGGGAAGATGAACGCCAAAGAAGAGAAGAGCTTGGTCAACAATCACAACTCTTACCTCCATCCTCTCCAGGTCAGTCCCACTGTTGTGAAATTATGCACTTTTAGAAAATATTCTCTTGCTGATTTCTTGGTAGACTACAATGAATCTGTATCCTCTTAATTTAATTGCTACTAAACAAATATGATCTCAAAATAAAAGTCCATTGAATTGAAAGCGGGTGGTAAACTGCAGTTTTACAAGATCTGGGGGAGGGGTGGGGGGGGGGGAAGGGGGAATTTTCTCCCACGAGATCGCTTCCCTACCCCCCCCCCTCAAGTTGCCCCCACAAAATTTTGTAAAGTGACATTTTGTCTGATTTATAGGACTTCCCCCCTCCCATGAGACATATTTTCCCCTCACTTGCCCCCCCACCCCCTTGACCAAAATTTCCCCTTACTTGCCCTCCCATGACCAAAAATCCTGGTGCCACCACTGCCGTCAATTATTCTGTTATTTCTACCTTGTTGTTTATGACCTTAACAGGGGCATACTGGCTACACTCGACCAAACTATTTGATTCGGCCCTGGCTAAGGGCAACATTTGATCATGGTAGATAAGGATTGTAACAGGAACGTCAAAGAGCTCTTACAGTTGGGAGCTCAGCAACGTTTTGAAAGAAGGAAAGAACGTCAGCAAATTCAAATGAATGCAAACAATATGATGATTATTTTAAGTGGTGGCACCAGGATTTTGGTCATGGGAGGGCAAGCGAGGGGCAATTTTGGTCATGGGGGGGGCAAGCAGCGGGCAAATTTGTCTCATGGGGGTGGGGGCAAAAGTCCTATTAATTGGATAAAATGTCACTTTACAAAATTTCAAAATTTTGGTGGAAACTGGGGGCAACGCGATCTTGTGGGGAAAATGTGGGGCATTGGGGAGAGCTCAGCAACGTTTTGAAAGAAGGAAAGCACGTCAGCAAATTCAAATGAATGCAACAATATGATGATCAATTTAAGTCATGAAAGCTGTTATTTTAATAGGAAAAAGTGTTATTGATAAGCAATAACTAATAGAATGCTAATGCATGGTGGTTTGGGGAGGGGGGGGGGAAATATTTTCATCGATGTTAAATTTTGTTATTGGTTGAAAGTGTGGATGTTCCACAGATGTTGAAATCATTGTGTTTACTTTCCTTTCAATTTATAGATCGTGAGGATGTCACTTTGGAAGAGGCGGAACAGGAGTGGTTGGTCAGACTGAATGAGGTCATTGAGGGTCAACTCAAATCACTGTACGTACAAGCTGTCTCACAATTGAAAAGTCAAAGACATAAATGATTTTGGTGTCAAAAGTTTTTAATACATTTTGCAAATCTCTCTATTTATCGTATGTAAATTCTTGAAGGAGAGTATGTGACTAGGTCAAAGACATAATAAATGATTTTGGTGTCAAAGTAATGAATACATTTTTGCATATCTCTCTATTTATCGTATGTAAATTCTTGAAGGAGAGCAGGTGACTGACAAAAACTTCTTGGATCTTCACGAAACCCTCACTCATGTTTTAGGCAGAGTTGGAATTAATTATTCAACTTCCCACGGTTCTGAGTAACGGTGTCGAAAATCTTCAGAAATAATATTAATGTAGTGTAGTGAATACATCTTTATATGCTCCCCTCTTTCGCAATTCATCATACAATTACGGAGGGACATTCTAGAGCACTAATTTACATTATTGCTTACTCAAGAATTCTATTTAAAAAAAAGAATAATAATGTATATTTTTTTTCAATTCTTTTTTACATGAAAAAAAAAAAAAATGTCTTCCCGTGAATTCCCATTTTTCCCGTGGTTATAACCGCCGGAACCATAGATTTTTTTCAGCTCCGGCTTTAGGTAGAAAACACATTTTTATCATTTCCAAAGACTGAAGTCAAGGAAAAAACATTTAAGAATTATATCAAAATATTTAGCTGTCTTCCTGCTCACACATCCCAAATTATCCTCAAACTGATCAGCCATAAATTGAAAACTAAAATGTGATGCAGAAAATATGATTTAATATTGTTAAAATATTAGTTCTACATAATGTGAGTAAGTAGGCGTACAATCATGGACAAAAGTCTTGACCCTTTTCCCTCCCTCCTACCCAATTTCAATGTTGGTACACGAATTTGGCCTGCAAGTTTTAACATTCACTTCCAACATTGAAGTGGGGTACAAGGGTCAAATACTTTTGTCCATGATTGTAGATCTGATGATATACAATGCATCATATGCCATTGGTACAGTACATATGTGCTAACAAGCTTAGTGCAATGAGATTACAGCTTAATGTTGACTCGTGTAATAGTATTACTGCGCTATGGCCTCCAAGAGGGAGGAGCAGATGAAAATTAGATTATCTAACATGCTTAGCGCAGAGTTGGAACAAATGCCATCGGCAAAAGACACAAGTACAATGGCGGTGCTAAGTGCACTAATTACGGTAAATAATTACCATACACCTGTATGTATTCATTTGGTTGGTGCCACGTCACATACGAGAGATGGCGTCATTTGCTGGAGGCAAAACAAAGCTTTGCACGTTACACGAACGGCAAGTCCATGTGTGTCTGCATGTGGTATGCAAAGTCAGACAAAATTTGTAGGATTACCAATTGTTAATTTTACTCCATTTTCATTAAATAGATGCTTCGTTAGTTGATTGTGCAATAAGTATAACAATTAATTGAAGTTTATATTAAATTTTACTAAAGATCGGACTTGTACCTGGTACTGGTGCACATGCTGTGTATTTCAGTGTAGGCATGTTGAAAGTGATATATGTTTACCGAAAGTTTAAAAGAGCAACGCTACTGATTCCAAATTGATCAGCATACAATGTCTTAAAAGGTTGGAGATTAAGTTGGAACATTGATTAGTCAATATTTTGAAAAAAATCACATATGTGTTGAAATTCAGGCCTATCTTGCTACGTATGGCATATAAACAAACTCAGCTGATTACTTTGTTTTCACTCAAGCGGCGTGCAGTAACTTTGCGGTCTGATGACCTCAGGTCACCAAGTTTTTGGATATTCAACCAAGCGAATTGATATCTTAAAAACTGTTATATCTTACACCTTCAGGAAAGAGCAGATTCAAAGCTCACAAGCAGAGGAAGAAGAAGAAGAAGCTGAAAGCAAACCTGTGCTGCAAGTGCCAACTCTCCTACAGCAACTCTCAGACTCTCAGCCGTCAAATACGATCGCTACACATTTGTCACAAAGCCAAAGTAAGTGCCAACTTTTATTGAGAGGCTTAATATAAATCTGTCATCATTTTAAATCCTCTATTATAATAGTTGGTGATTCCACAAATTATTTTCTAGGCATCTGAAATGACCTTTAATGTCAACCCATCTCAACCAAAGGTTGTGTTATAATTTTTTGTCTCTCGTATTTTGTTACGACAAGCCCTTGATTTTCAAAGTATTTTGTAAATTTGCCGTCGTATGTATAGGGCACTGCGTAATGTACAGGGCTCTGCACAATGTACAGGGCACTTCACGTTAGCGAAGCTTGCAAGTATTGTTTACACACTTGTGTAGGCCTGCCTTGCTAAAGTGAATGAAATTGTGCTTAAAATACTAAAAAACATTAAAAAATTAGACTATTATTATCATAAAAAATATTAAGAAAAAGTTCTTACCCAATCCTTGTATAATGTTGATTGTTGAAACATGAAATTTGGGTTAACAATCCAAAATAAAATAGAAAAATACTTTTGTTTATCATATCCAAACTTTTATGAGGTTTTAGTGAACTTTGACCAATTGTCAACGATAATATACTATTGAAATCTCAAACACGCCTACTCCTCAACAGATAGTAACTTGACTTGCAGATTGTAATCACTTCACACATACACGATTGACACAATACAGGTGGAAAGTACAATTCTAGCTACTAATATCGTTGACAATTACCAGCCTACATTCAAAACAACATAAAAACTTTCACGTACACTGTACCATGTATGTACCATGTATAGGGCCTGTATAGGGCCTATGTACTAGCCTTTATGTGTTTATGTACAGTACTTGTACGGACATGCTGAATCGTTTGGCCGTTAGTCTCGTAGTTGTGTCGTTTTTCTTTTATTTATGAGTAATTCAAAATCAGTTTGCGTAAAATAAAACTTAAAATCGCATCAGAGAGGTAAGATTTTTATGATTTTCATTTAAGTTAATGAAAAACTCTGGCGTAAAGTTTCACATGCTATTCTAAATTTTACGACGCAGGTACAACATGTGTTGTAAGAAATTTCAGCCATAACGTAATATACAACAAATTTGAGCCCTGATCTCAACCCTTTTAAATCCATAGCTATGGTTATAAAGCCACTAGCAACACTTTTATAAAGCTTCTGTGGCACGATCTCTAGGGCTGTCATGCCCCTAACAATATTCAACTTCACCTAAAAAGTAATTTCACCTCAACGGATCAGTACATACATAACTAATCTCTCACACACATTCTCTTCTTAATGGAATTTTTGGCGTGTGATCGCATCTTCATAGATCGTGTACAAGATAAACGATTGAAAAGATGGATTGTTTATTGTTTACTAACTTAAACAAAAATGCACATCCTCTTGACTCAAACCCATGGACCGCTATCAGTACATCATTTAATTTTGTTTTCATATATTGTAAGGATTGTTTAAGGTCATGTGATTCCCATATTTTTTTTTTGTATTGTTCTTCTTTCAAGAGGTAAGCTTTAGCTACCAACAGCCACCAAGTGTGAGTGTGATTGATTCTCAGAAAAATTAGAGAGAAAACAATTACCTTAGCTGTACAAACCTTACCAAAATCTAAAAGACAAAATCCCGTAAATTTTCTTTTATATGTATACAGTAGAGCATTATTAAGTAAATACATTGAGGAAAACAATGTGTTGTAATTTCATACCAAAGATGTCGCCAGAATGTTTATGCAGTGTACAGTGTGATATCATAATTGCAACTGCCAGACAATTTGATGTATCTAAACAAAAAGTAATTGCCTTTTTCTAAATTGTTCAAAACTTCTTTTGTTTAATCATCGATATGGGGTATAACATGCACTTTACGGGAACATCTAAATGCCCATCTGCTCATGTAACTTACAGTCTAAATGAATATAAAAAAAGTTATAGTTTTTTGATTGACTTTCATTAAAAATTGGCATATTATGACACTACACTGTACATTACAGTCAATTTTCAACACACAGTGAATGCTTGAAATATAATGTCTCCAAACCTGAATAAGATACCAACATTTTCACTGATTTGTTTCTGAGCCCCGACTCCATGCAGAAAAGACACATATCATATACATATAAGATTCATGGGAATATTCCTTCTAATTATTTTTGTTATGATATCTGTCATCTATTTGATTCATATTGAGGTCCCTGGGGATAATACCTTAACAGGCAGACTTAAGTGGTGATATACATCACCTCCACCTCCACCCCGATTATACAAATTTATTTGGAGGTGTTAAGAGTTAGTAAGCATTTTGAAAGTGGTGCACAGTTGACAAATTTTAATTTTGCATCTTTTATCATTTTGAAGAAACCGAATCATCTCAAGAGATCCCTGACGTTGAACCAATCGTTAATGTAGCCTTGGCTCGCTCCCTGTCACAGAGAAAATCTCCTCATCTTTCACAGCAAGGTATCTTTTTTTGTATATTGTTATTCAGATTAAGAATCTTTTTGTTATTGAGAAGATGTGAAAGGACTGGCTGGTCCCACTGTCAGAATTTTCTTGAAATAGTTTCTACAAATGGAAATTTATAATCGGGGAGGGAGGGTGAAGCCTAATTTGTTCGGGAGATCACAGGGAAACATCTTTTCAGAATCTTGTTCAAGAGTTGTAGGAGGTAAGGGGGGGAGTAAAATATAATCTTTATGAAATCAAAGTTCGAGCCTAGCATGAATGGTTAGTAAAATATTAATACTTATAAGTATGTAAATATTAATACTTATAAGTATGTAAATATTAATACTTATAAGTATGTAATTTTACCACTCTGGCATTACTTGGTCTTCACTGTCAATAAACTGACAATTTTCATCAATCAATCTATCAATGAATCGTTTCTTACCTCTGGGATTGTACCATTTGTTTATATCAGTCATGATGTAATTTTACCACTCTGGTATTACTTGGTTTTCATTGGCATTACTTGGTTTTCATTGTCATCAATAAACTGACAATTTTCATCAATCAATCAATCAATCAATCAATCGTTTCTTACCTCTGGGATTGCACCATTTGTTTGTATCAGTTATGATGTAATTTTACCACTCTGGCACTACTTGATCTTCACTGTCAATAAACTGACAATTTTCATCAATCAATCAATCGTTTCTTACCTCTGGGATTGCACCATTTGTTTGTATCAGTTATGATGTAATTTTACCACTCTGGCATTACTTGTTCTTCACTTTCAATAAACTGATAATTTTCATTAATCAATCAATCATTCGTTTCTTACCTCTGGGATTGCACCATTTGTTCGTATCAGTTATGATGCAATTTTACCACTCTGGCATTACTTGGTCTTCACTGTCAATAAACTGATAATTTTCATTAATCAATTAATCATTCGTTTCTTACCTCTGGGATTGCACCGTTTCTTTGTATCAGTTAAGATGTAATTTTACTACTCTGGCATTACTTGGTCTTCACTGTCAATAAACTGACAATTTTCATCATTCAATTGTTTTTTACCTCTGGAAATACACCGTTTGTTTTTGTCAATTATGATGCACTTTTAACACTCTGGCATTACTTGGTCTTCACTGTTAATATAACAGCAGTTGTCATCAATCAATCAATTAATCAATCAATCATTTCCTATCTCAGAGGACCGGGATCTTGCTCAACTCCTTGAAGATCTTGAAAATGAAGACAATGGTGCTGATGCAGATAGCATCCTCAACTCAACCCATGTCTCAGAAAGTCCCATCCAATCCCAGTCAAGGTATGATTGAATGCATATAATGCATTTCAGAGGTATATGGACATGCGTAGAAGCAACAT
Source organism: Chiridota heheva (assembly GCA_020152595.1). NCBI lineage: Eukaryota > Metazoa > Echinodermata > Holothuroidea > Apodida > Chiridotidae > Chiridota > Chiridota heheva. The sequence goes on from JAIGNY010001509.1 coordinate 1,048,991, forward strand.
TAGTTAAATTGCTTTAAAATCTATTAACTTTTTCTCACATTCAGCCTTTCCCAGAAATCTCCCTTACAAACCTTCCATCTCCTCACTATCCTTACTCTTACACCATTATTTATTAACACCCTCTTGGCACATTTGATTCTGACTGTCGCGGTGCCGTTAAACATCAAGAAACCAAACCTAAAGTCTATTAATAACCTTAATAGTGGCAAAACATTTCATCAAAAACCAGTTTAACATTGACCATTCTACAGTGCTTTTTAAATATTAGGCACAATTTGCATATTTTAAACAAATTTTGTGTTTGGTATTTTTTGTAAGTCCTATGTTTTGAAAATGTTGATCATAAGTCTTTAAAAGTAATGTGGAAAATTCTCACCCAAAGTTTTTTAAGTCTTTACCCTACCCCCAATCAAATTCAAACGTAAATAGATTTTCCATCATTTTCAGTGACTGATTTCGGAAAGAAATTTCAAAAATTGCAAAAGGATTTTGAGCTGTCTGCCCATTCATACATCACAAATTTTGCATAAATTATAAATGTTTGAAATATGTATATATTTGACAACACACAAAACAATGCTACTATTTTAGACATTAAATTAGTATTTTACTAACTTACTATTTTTATGTATTATTTTCAGTAACTTATGTACATTTAGTATCTGGCAGTATCAAATTTATACATATATTAATATTCATTAATTAATCTTAATGATTGATATTAATGTTTCCCTTGGCTCCAGGATTTGTAAATTAGCTGATGACACTAAGCTGTTCAGGATTGTTGATGATGCTAGGGATTCTTCACTTTCGCAAACTGATGTGGATTAGCTAGTTTCTTGGTCCCAAACATGGCAGATGTCATTCAATGTTGATAAATGCAAAGTTATTTATTTTGGTCAAGAGCAGTTTGGCATTTGATTACTGCATGAATGGTTCAAATCTTGGTTGTGTTGACCAAGAAAGGGATTTAGGTGTTATTATTACTAGCAATCTAAAGCCTTCTAAACAGTGTGCTATAGCAGCTGCAAGGTCAAATAGAATGCTTGGTTTGATTAGAAGAAATGTTTGTTTTCTTGGTAGAGAGGTTGTCCTTAATTTGTATAAGCAGTTAGTCAGGCCTCACTTTGAGTGTGCTATTCAGGTTTGGAGTCCTTCTTATGGGAAGGATAAGTTCATTTTGGAGCAGCTTCAGCGAAGAGCCACTAGACTTATTCCCGAAGTAAGGAGTCTCTCTTATGAATCTAGGTTGCGAATTCTTGGTTTGACCACGCTTGAGTTAAAAAGAGTACATGGCGATATGATTCAGATTTTTAAGTTCTTATCTGTTAGTGATGCTTTGACTTCCTGTTATTTCTTGCATGTTTCAGCTAATCCTCATGTGACACGTGGTAACAGTTTGAAGTTGACCAAAGAGTTCTCACGAATAGATATTCGGCGTTAGCTTTTAGCAAAGAGTTGTTAATGAGCAGAATGGTATGCCTGAGTGTATGCTTAGCTCCAATTCTGTTCACAATTTCAGAGTCAACATTGACAAGTTCTTTACTGACTCTAGGCATCTTTTTTTTTTTGTGGTGGTGGTGGTGTTAGTTTGGGCTTTTTATGGGTTGTATCACCCTTCTTAGCCTGTCATCTTGTAATGTTATATGAATTTTCATCACTTCTATAAAAACAACATTTATTCTCCTTCTCAGAGCAAGATGAAGAAGAGGAAGCTGAGAGACAGGAGTCTTTAGAGATGTCTCAAGCATGGGGAGATGGTGAGGGGGGTGAGGGGTTGGAGGGGGGTGAAGAGGAGGATTCAGATGGGGAGGAAGATGCTGGAAATTCCTCCAGGTAAACAGTTTGTTGTTACTCTCCTTTTTGCTTGGTTGGTGTTTTCCTCTCAATCTTAACATCCTCTATCTCCATTCCATCTGATTGTACTCCTTCAGCACTACCTACAGTGCTATCGGGCTATCAGCTGTTACAAGACCTTGTCAAATCTGGATCGGCAATTTCAGGAAAACTAATTAAATATTGTCACATGGCTAAAATTCACATGTCCATAATGGACCAATCGTTTACTGGAGAAATCTTATCAACCAATCAAATGCTGGTGGTATATTGGCCGTCTGCACATTTCACGCACGGTATGGAACCAAGCATATTAAAAAAAATGCTTTCAAATGCACACATCACGCGTGTGTTATACATGAAGGCAATACGCGCACGCATTGCTGCTTACAAAATACTCCTAACAAAACTGCAGCTGATTGGTTGCGTTGATTGGTCAAAGTACTGTAGAAATATTTTGGCTAAAGTCGGTTGGAAAGGTTTATCTATACCTCTGTTAGGATGTAATATCCCTGGTTCGAGATATCCTGAATGAGAAATGTAAACTGCTACCATTCATTCCCTTTAGGCCTTCACTTCAAGATGAAAAATATAGATGAAAAATATAGATGAAAAAATATAGATGAAAAATAGAGTGAAAAATTAGATGAAAAATATAGATATATGAAAAAAAAGTAGATGAAAAATAGAGATGAAAATAGAGTTGAAAAATAGAGATAGAAATTATAGATGACAAATAGAGATGATGGAAATATAGAGGAAAAAAATATAGAGGAAAAATAGGGATGAAAAAATGGAGGAAAATAGAGATGAAAAATAGAGATGAAAAATAGAGATGTAAAATAGAGATGAAAAAATAGAGATGAGAAAATAGAGATGAGAAATAGAGATGAAAAATGTAGATGAATTTATCTTTATTCTTAAAAAGAATATAAACTTGGTTGAACTAATATGTATAGTGAAAAGGATGTTTAATTTTTTTTCCCCAACCATGTTTTGCATCTTCCTACTATAATCTCTTACAGCTGCTTATTGAAATATGGGTGAAAATAGTGATCATTTACAGTTGAGTGAATAATGGCATATTCATTTTCCTTTTTTTTCCTTTTCTTTTCATGTGACATATTTTGATCTATTTTGATTTTACAGGGAAGATGGTGGCCTTGATATTGCAAACATGAGTGCTTTCAGTCAGCTTGACACACACAAGCCTGCATCCTTATCACAGCTTGATGGTGCTAATGATCCCGTGCCTGGTAAGGATCACTTTCATTCTGAAGTGATTAACCCTTTTGGTAGATTAAAGCTTTGAAAAGACCTAGATATTTAGCATTAAGTTTCAACATTTTAGTCCCTTACAAATTATTTTAATATATCTCTCTCTCTAGGTGCCGGGTCTGGAACAGACATTGGCGATCATGGCCCTCCAGTCACTTCTGTTTAGAGCTAAATGCATAAACTTATTGTTACTTAGGCTGTTGTTGGTTGCCTAGTTGATTAAGCTTTGGACATATTTAACTCGCTGCCTTCCTCTGCTTCTTTTACCCTCAATTTCCCCACATATTGCAAGCTGTTCCAACCCACCCGATAAACATGCCCGAAAAATTCCATCTCTCCTTTGATGGCATTGAGTAGGTACCTTTCCATGCCTGAAGCTATCATCAGTTGTTTTCTTTTTGTCCAAGATATTTTCAACATTCTTCTAATGAACCACATTTCTGTAGCTTCTCTGACTCCTTTTTGGATTACCTTAAATTCACTGTAATCTCCTTCAAGTCTTACCCTTACAAAAAAATGACCGAAATACATGGGTATTGTCTGGCACTTACATGTTCATCCATGCTCAAAAATACAGGGAAGTAGTCCCCTGTTTGCCAAGTGTAATCTTCCTTGTTTGTCAAGTGTAATCTTATCCAAGCTTATTCATGCTAGTTCAAGCCTGTCAAGACAGGTTCTCTGCCATGGCCTTGACATGGCACAGACAGGGTCTGGACTAGGGCAGGATTCATGCCTGGCAGTCTTGGGTTGCACCATGTCTTGCAAGTTGGCAGTAAATAGGTGACCATGTCAACCATAGGCAGAATAATATGTAACTTTAGGGGGCTTTGCACAGTATATCCTCAAAAAACTGATGTTTCATTCGAGTCTTAATTGTTTATGACATCAATGCTTCAATCAGTCTGACCATGCCCTTGTGGAAAGTACACTTGTGCTTCTTGTTGTTTCACCCAAGCTGACATGTTTTGTGAAGTACATGTAAAGCACAGATACCATAATAATTTCCTTCTTTGTGTGAATAAGTTTCAAGCCCCCAGCAGATAAATATGAAGATAATGAAAGTGGACTCTATCACCATAAACAATTTTTTGTTAGGGATTACCTTCCTAAAAAGTTTTCCACCTATTAGCAAAGTTTTGACATATTGTAGGTTTAACAACAGTATATGGTTGGCTAGCAGTTTAATAAAATTGCATCTCATGAACTTCAGTAACATGCAATAAGTTAACTTCAAATGTTTAATTGTTACATCCAAATAATATCTATTAATATTTGTATAGAGATTTATTTATGAGAGATCTTAAGTTTCTTTCAGGCATTTAAAAAAAAAAAAAAGGGTTTCAATCTTATTAACCTGCCATAAATTGAAGGTAGCAAGAGTGCTGGAGGAAACAAGGGTGAGTGGATGTTAATATCGAGGATCAGGGTGGCTGTACGGTGTAAGGTAGCAAGTTTTGGCACAGTGAGTAGGAAACAAAGGTTAGGATGAGATACAGAGGGTCAGGATTAGGTACAGAGGGTCAGAATGATGTGGCAGAGGATCAGGGTGTATCTATAGGTAGCAAGGGTCAGGGTGGGTAGTAGTAAGTTGTAACACGGGTGAATTTATCAGTTTCAGGGAGAGGAGAACATCGGTCTGGAAGGTTAGAATTTCCTTATAAAATGTTAAAGTTTTTCAAAGATACTCAAGACAGAATTAAAGACTATTTTCCTTAAAAAGTCTACAATACATTTGATATTTTCTTAGAAGAGAACTGTAAAATGATATAATCTTCCAATATTCTTCAGAGATCCTCAAGTCTTTCTTGTAGCACTTCAGATTTAAAATCTTTAAAATTCTTTAAAATATTTGGGCACCAACAGTTGTATCAGGCATGATTTTTAAACTCCACCTTTATTATTGTGTCCATTTGTATAAAGTTGCTACAGTATATGACCTGACCAGACTTTTTTTTATTTAGTATGTTTAGTCAAGGAGTGTGACAGGATGTGATTGCATATGGACATAGGGAGGGATGCAATGTGGGATATAAATGGGGGCCATGAGGGCCATATGATATAATATTTACCATGTTGTATACACCGAGGGCTAATAATATTTACCATGTTGTATACACCAAGGGCTATATCAGGCATAATTATTTGACTCCACCTTTTTTTTTTATTCAACAACTTATTTGCATGTAAGTCATTATATGAACTGACACTTTCATACATAGTATGCTCAATCAGGGACTGTGATAGCTAGGATGAGACTTCTTATGGAGCCT
>JAIGNY010001502.1:0-20000 GCA_020152595.1 Chiridota heheva
TGTAGACAGGTATAATAACCGCTACACCACAGTAGGTAGATATGATTTCACCATAGAATAGGCCTGTTTATATTCAGTATACATTGGCTCTGGCGGACGTATTAAGAATTTGAATCGATTTTTGCCAAATCTCGAACATACCGCATCGCTGGTCCTAACAAATTTAGAGGTAGGCCAGGGATAACGTTAGACGTACTGGGGATATTTCCACCATGAGCGGCGGGCGTAGGCCTACTCGGTCTAGGTTAAATGTTAATTAAAACAAAAATGACAATTTTTTGATCTAAATGCAATAATTTAACTTTAAAAAAAAATTGTTACTGTTAGGGTTATTTTAAAATCCCTAAACGAAATTCTTGAAAGGTATCCCAATTGAATTATGAAGGAAGACTGAGCAGTCACAAACATTGTTCATCTTAGCTTAGGTCTACACTGATTATCAATTTTGTCCTGAACTTAACTAGAGTTAACTAGATTTACCATACAACTTTAACTGCCTAGTGCCACCCAGTCCCTGTCTAAACCTTAAAATGTTTTGTTTTAACAAGGAATTTAAAAGTAACTTGAGAAATAAGAAGAAGAAACATTAGCATTAAGACCCACTGCAGTTACTATACTTTCATTAGCTTCACTTCACAAAGTTTGCTAATTCTAGGTTAAGGAAACACCACAATTTAGTTCACTTCATAAATCATTTGCAAAGTAATTACTGAAAGAGAGTGCATAATTCTTAATGAATTTGCTATTCAGAATTAATTACCCTAAGCATGGAATGACAAGTTATTACAATTTAATTTTTTTTATCGTCATGGTTATATGCAAGTTACTGTCAGGCACTCTGTAAATAAAACTTACAGCAATGTTTTCTTTTTCATAGTAGGCCTATACAAATATTATTAATGCATATTTCACGTGTTTAAATTTTTGTTAAACTATCATCATGATATAGCCAATGACTTTAATTAAGCCGAGCTGTCTTAGGAAAGTATAAATACATTGTTTTTAAGCTAAAACTGTTCATGGGTTGCCATTAAGCCAACTCTTAAAATAAATATAGTTTTCAGTGTTTTACATTAAAAATTAACAGCTATTTTATAGTTGTTTTTTTTTCTCAAAAAGATGTTCAAAAATAAATATTAAAAGTATTTGATCCATTGAAAGATGAACAGCACTTACATCACATCAGAGAACCCTTAACTAATATTGCACATTTCATCAGGCTGACAATAGGTTAATTCAGTGAATACAATCATTTCAGTAACTTAAGTTTACCTTGTTAATAAAAAACTGAGGTAGGCCTGCAGCTATTAAAACAAACAAATATGTTGTAAGTGAATGATTTACACTTCCCATAGAATAATAGTTAATTTATACAAAGATTTGCCTGTAGAAAATGGCAGCTCCTTGATTTATATCATTATGATATAATCAAGATTATGAAGAAATAAGTGTAACTTTGTTTCCAAACTTCACCGGTCAAGATGCCAAATGAGTGTAAATGGTGACAGAAAGATTTTTGCTAACAAGCATATGATATAGACTGATACTTTCGTTCTATATTATTATGCCATCAACCTTGGCCTTAATGTATCTCAATTAATTTACTTTTCAACGATAGGCCTATAAAATCTGCTTGATATTGTAGTTTAACTTTAAAACAATTGCTTCAATAAAGCAACCCCAATGCAAATCAGCTGTTAAGCTTAGCCTAAACATAATGCTATACCTGTTTTGATTTTTATTTAATTTATTATTCTACAAATATTTGTATACCTTTAAATATATCAGCCCATTATTTTTTTTAATTTCTGCATTTAAACAACTTGCAAAATTTTAAGGTTAATCTTTACATTGTTCCACATTAGATGATAAGTTGTAATGTTGTGTACAGTATTTCAAACTCAATTCAATGGGTCATACATACTGTAGGCATACAATATGTGATTTAGAGACTGCCAAAAGGTGTGTGTGTGTGTGTGCAAAGGCATTTTTATTTGGTATAAAACAAGTTTCATTAACTATATACTGTACAGTAATAACAAGTTTTCAGATGTTGCCTGCATTGAAAATTACAACAAATTTAAAATTGAATTAAGAAAGTTGATGGCCACTTTTATTAAAACAAACGTTGAGTATTACTTGGCGTGAAATGAATTAGGGGTAACACGTAAAAACCACAACTAAGTGCATTTGTTGTCCTTTTTTTAATGAATGTATTTTAGTTTAAATCAGTATGTATTTTGGCAATCGTGTCTGGGTTTTTTGCATACAAAGGCCAGGCTTGAAAAATTGTTTGTGTGGAGTAACGAACTTATCTTGTTTTAATAATGTGCATCGGTACGTAGGCAACATTTTTTTTTGTAAATGATGGCCTAATCTCTCCAGATATATATTATAAGATCTTTGCATACATACATCTCGTATTTGAATGAATATAATTACTGAAGGGTAAATTATAATGCCTATGTAATGAACATGTGTGTAATGTATGTATTTAGTATGCTTAATTATAAACATGATCTTGCATGTAGACTTTGAGTTTTGGTAATATTCTATGAAGATCATTTCAGGTACTGAAACTAGCATAAAAACAGATTAATTTTTACAGACATAATTTTTTCTGCAGATGTTCACCATGTTTGAAGAAATCTTAATCTATTTTCATTTGGTAATTCTTTGTGAAGGTGAATTAACTTATTGAGGGTATATGTACTTTTAATTTGTTCATATGCATGGTTATACATTTCTAATAGCTATCATTCAACACATACAAGCATAGATTTTTGATATGGAGCTCTACATTCACACTTTACATATTACTAGCCTATTCTATATTTCTATATTACAGTTGCATGGCAGCCTGACAGGTAACTAAAGCAGTACCTCATACTTGTGGTTAATTGTGGTGGATAATATAAATTAGACAGTTAAAGAAGATGTGAATTAGACATCTAAAGAAAACATCCAGTAGACATTTGAAGTAGATAAGAGTGACAATGTTTTTCAGGTTTAAAAAGGTGTCAGTTAGATATCTGAGGTAAATGCACGCACGTCGCACATAAGAGTAGCAAATGTGTGTCAGGTTTAACAATATAATGTCAGGAAGACATCAAAAGTGTTAATATACATATATATATATATATATATATATATATATATATATATATGTATATATATATATATATATATATATATATATATATATATATATATATATATATATATATATATATATATATAAATATAATATATATATATATATATATATATATATATATATATATATATATATATATATATATATATATATATATATATATATATATATATACATATATATATATATATATATATATATATATCAATATATATATATATATATATATATATATATATATATATATATATATATATATATATATATATATATATATATATATATATATAGATATATATATTTATATATATATATATAAAAAAACAAAATAGGAAAAATGACAATGTCTCTAGTTAACAGATTATTTTAAAAACCAAATATTTCAAAAAAAACTCCTGTTTCCTTCTTCAGTGGTATAAAGTTAAATGACGCTAGAAGATAACAGCGATGATAAGCTTGCACGTTGGCACATTACAAAGAGCGCCAAAAATCGTACGGGTAATTTTTTTCTTTCTCTGCGCGCTTTTCCCCTTTTGCGCCTACTTTTTTACGCGTACGATTTTTGGCGCTCTTTGAAATGTGTTAACGTGCAAGTTATCATCGCTGTTATCTTCTAGCGTCATTTAACTTCATACCACTGAAGAAGGAAACAGGAGTTTTCGAAATATTTGGTTTTTAAAATAATCTGTTGGCTAGAGACATTGTCATTTTTTCCTATTTTGTTTTTGTTTTGTTATGGCCAATGCATGGAACTTATTTTTTTATATATATATATATATATATATATATATATATATATATATATATATATATATATATATATATATATATATATATATATATATATATATATATATATATATATATATATATATATATATATATATATATATATATATATATATATATATATATATATATATATATATATATATATATATATATATATAGAGAGAGAGAGAGAGAGAGAGAGATATAGATATATATATATATATCTATATATATATATATATATATATATATATATATATATATATACATATATATATATATATATATATTTATATATATATATATTTATATATATATATATATATATATATATATATATATATATATATATGTATATATATATATATATATATATATATATATATATATATATATATATATATATATATATATATATATATATATATATATATATATATATATATATATATATATATATATAGTGACAAATAGTTGTTAGGTTTGACTACCATATTTTAGTATGTATGTGAAAAGGAAAATACTGGAAATAATTCTTTTGTATCTCTTTACCTCATTAGCAGCTTAAAGGTATATAGTTGTGTTAAGGTAACTAAATTGTTTACAAATATAAACCACCATAGTAGCAAAACATTTCATAAAAATCGGTTAAACAGTGGTTAAATCTCAGGTCTCAATTTGTATACTTTGTGCAAATTTTGTGACAAAAACCTACTACAGGCCAGGACGACCTTATCGTTCTTTTTAGTAAAGCCTTTGTTACTTAAATGTCTTTCATAATTTATTGAAGTGGTGCTTAAAATGTTGACCTCTTGAAAAGTCCAGTATAACATTTTAAGTGCTGAGAACTAAGAGTACTAACTTAGGACATGCAGTGATTATCAAAAGATGAAATAATAGGTCGAATATATGTTTTCCCTGCTCTGTTCGAAATGTGAACATCTTTAATGGTTTTAAGATTAAGCGAACAGTCGTAGGATACGAGGAAAAATCTTCACAAAGCAAAATAAAATTCATAAAGAAAAAGAAAATGCCTTAGCTGCATTAATTTCGAGGGCCCACTATCAAACTATGATAGTCATAGGCCTAAGAAGTTGTACTGACCTTATTAACATTAGGTATAGGCCTATGGCCTTGTTGCATTAGTTAATTTCCTGGAATGACGTATCCAGATACCAGTATCCAGATAGCCTACAGCTAATTAAACAGCTAAGGTTAAAAGCCTTCATTTTAACCAATTAGGCCAAATCAATAAATATTGTAATGTAACTGACGTCAATGAGGTTTCACTGAGACTGATGATTGATTTATGTAACACTAGATTTATGTAACACAGAGCCGTAACACGAATGTCCGTGCGAGAACAAAAAATATATTTTCACAATCACCAAATGGTATAAATTATTGGTCAGTACTATTTTGTGCACTAATTTCTGATCAAATTGAAGTTTTTTCTTAGAATTTATTAATTAAATAAGCCAAAATAAAACATTTTACGTGTATTTCGTGCACAATTCAAGTAATTTTCGAGTACAACTTACATACGCATTGTATCTTCCCGCAATGTGCGTACTATTTTCGAACAAATACACCTTAAATTGAGTTAAAACATAATTAAAGGGCATTAAATGATTATCTTATCCAGTAAAATAATGCAAAATAAAATACACGGGTATACAATTTTAGATATATATATATCAAATTTTTACGAAAACAATCATTCACTTGAATGTATACCGTGCTTTTCAGAGCTCGTATTAAGAAGGAAAAAAAAGCTGGAAAAACAAATGGCTACATAAATGCATCACGTTTTCCCCACACTGTACGTATAGGAAGATTCGTCTCTAGGCCAGCGGCCTTACAAATGACGTCACGCTCTCTGGTCGCTATACTATTGTTCGACAACTTGTCTTGGTTGATCAATAGTTGGCTAAAGAGTGTCGTCTGTTCGGTTTTGTAAATTTTTGGCATAAGTTTGAATCTTGATTGGTTCATAAAATATGGTTTGCATTTAACTAGGAAAGGTGGTCGTGTTCTTGCTAGGGGTGTCAATAAGGCAATTAAGGATATAAATCGTTTAAGCTAGTCACGGGGGGTGAGAATTTAAACCCACCTGTCAGGCATCTTTCTGGGGATAGGGATTTTTCTAGTGGTAGAATTAAGGTTATGTTTCGTGGCATTTGGAATAAGTGTCATGAGTTGGCCGAAGTTTCAATTAATAGACCTGATATAATTGGTATTACTGAGAGTTGGATTTATGATGATTTAGAGGTACATATTCCAGGTTACTCACTTTTCAGGCAAGACAGATTAAATGCTCTCATTGGTAGTGGAGTTTGCGTTTTATTATTTGTGAAAGAGAGTTTTAATTGTATAGATAGGACTGCTTAGTTTTCATTAGCTTTTTCAAATTGCCTATGGTGTGAGCTTATTGTTGATGGCGATGTTAGTAGCTCAGTGATTGTTGATGTTGTGTATAGATCACCGAATTCTAGTCCTGAGAACAAAAAGAAATTGCTTGACCGCTTTACGAAAGCTGCTTTTAAGAGTATTGTTTTTACGGACTTTAATTTTCCAGACATTGATTGGAATCTTTGTACTAGTGGTCCACGTTGTAAAGATTTTCTGGAAGCTGCATCTTACTGCTTTGTCACTCAGCATGTGTTGTTTTTCACGCGTGGTAGTAATTGTCTTGATTTGCTTTTCAGTAGAGAATAAAGTATGGTCAGAAATGTGCTAAGTAGCGGTAAGGTAGAATGTAGTGATCATGACCTCATTAGTTTTAATCTGTATTGTTTCACAAAGGCATCTCCAGCTAATAAACTGGTTTAAGATTTTTTAAATATTGACTTTGCTGCACTTCAGGATAATGTATCAATCGATTGGACTTCTTTGCCCCGTGGCTTACTGCAGATCCTTCTAAAGCATGGGATGTTTTCCGCACTATAGTTTTAGAGGGTGTAAATAGATTTGTCCCATTAAAGAAAGTATGTAGGCGTATTTGGCCAGTGTGGCTGTCTCGGGAGATTTTGCAGGCCGTTCGGTAAAATAAGTTGTGGCGTTCTTATAAACACAGTGGGTGTCCTGCGGAGCTTGCTAGGTGTAAGGATCATGAACAGTTCACAAAGGATTTGATAAGAGATATTACAGTGATTTTTAAAAACGTTTGTCCAAAGAGGTTAAGATTATTCCTATGTCGTTTCATTCTTATTTTCGCTCAAAGCAAAAACACAAGGAGGTTTTTGATCCCCTTCAGGCATAATGACGGTGTCACTATCAATAGTGGTAAGTATATGCTGAGGTTTTAAATGACTATTTTGTCTGTTTTTACTAAGAAGTCCTCTGCTGATGATGTTGTGGATTATCTTAGTGCACTCTCCAGTATCCATTAAGAATGTTGATTTTTCAGTTGATGTTGTGTCTAAGAAGTTGAAGGGTTTGAACTCAAATAAAGCACCTGGTCCAGATGGTATACATCCTGCTGTCTTACATGCGTCTTCTGATGTTCGTTTTGTTCTCCTGAGTATTGTCTTTTCGAAGTGCTTTTATGTTGGTCTTCTTTCTAGTGATTGAAGAAGTGTTAATGTCACTCCTATTTTTAAGAAGGGTGGCCACAGTTTGCCTTGTAACTATAGGCCAGTGAGTCTTACTAGTGTTGTGTGCAAGGTAATTGAGTCCATTGTTATGGATGTACTAGATCATTTACTGGTCAATGGTTCGTTGAATTGGTTCCAGCATGGGTTCTTACATAAGAGGTCTTGTGTTTCTAATTTATCGAAGTTTCTTGATGATGTTACTCAACTAGTTGATTTTGGTCATAATGTGGATGTTATCAATTTAGATTTACAAAAGTTATATTTGATAATGATAATAATACATACATACATTTATATAGCGCTAATTTATATAGCGCTAATTTGGTAAAAAATACAAAAGCGCTTTACATACAAGGAAATTAGATAAGAAAACAAAAATGATAATGACAGAAAAGACAACATCAATAGAAATACAATGGATCAAGCGGCACATTAGATTAATGTCTTTTTAAACAAAAAAGTGTTACGTTCAGTTTAAAAAGAGGTCAGGGATACATTATCAATTCATTTGAGGTCAGTTGGGAGTGAACTCCAAAACCAAGGACTTTTATAAGCAAAGGCCCTTTCGCCAAGAGTTTAATGCTTAATACGGGGAGCAATTAAGGACTTAAAACGAAAATCCTAGCGGGATGGTTTTGATAAGGTTCCATTGGGCAGGCTCATGTTGAAAAGAAGAGTGCTTAATGTGGAGGGAAAGTTGTGCCAGTTGGATATATTCTTGGTTAATTGACAGGTCACAAAGAGTTGTTGTTAATGGTGAAGTATCTCCATGGAAGAAGGTTACAAGTGGTCTTCCTCAGGGTTCTGTATTGGGTCTGCGTCTTTTCTTAATCTGATGATATTGATGTTTCCCTTAGCTCCAGGATTTGTCAATTTGCTGATGACACTAAGTTGTACATGATTGTTGATGATGCTAAGGATTCTTCACTTTCGCAAACTGATCTGGATAAGTTAGTTTCTTGGTCCCAAACATGGCAGATGTCCTTCAATGTTGATCAATGCAAAGTTATTTATACTGGTCAGAGAAAAATCTTGTGGTTGCCTCCTAAGCAACTTAACTTGATGATGATGATGAAGATGGTGCAGCAAATTCTGACCAAAAGTTTTTGAGTCTTGGCCTTGTCCCCAATAACATTCTAGCAGGAATAGACATATACAAAAATCATATTACGTAAAGAATTTGATCAGTCTCGGTATCTGGTCATGCATCACATATTCACATGAATTAAAAACTGATCAAACTTTAATCAGCCCATAACTAAAAAACTAAACACATTATTTTTAAAATTCAAAAACTGATCTGCTCAAATTTTAATACCTATGTACATTGCTGAGAATGCTACATCTTCATAGACATTTTAAGTAAACAGGCATTAACGTGTAGAAAATTTGCCCTTCATCGATCATCAAACAAAGCCTCACTTAGTTCCTTTCATAGAATCTTAAGCATCAGCCCTATAGGATTGAATGTAAACTTCATATCTAAATTTCTTTATATATATATATATATATATATATATATATATATATATATATATATATATATATATATATATATATATATATGTATATATTATGTATATATATATATATATATATATATATATATATATATATATATATATATATATATATATATATATATATATACATATATATATATATATATATATATATATATATATATATATATATATGTATGTATATATATATATATATATATATATATATATATATATATATATGTATATATGTATATATATATATATATGTATATATATATATATATATATATATATATATATATATATATGTATATATATATATATATATATATATATATATATATATATATATATATATATATATATATATATATATATATATGTATATATATGTATATATATATATATATATATATATATATATATATATATATATATATATATATATATATATAAATAAAAAGCAATATAGATATGAAGTTTACATTCAATCCTATAGGGCTGATGCTCAAGATTCTTCTGAAAGGAACTAAGTGAGGGGCTTTGTTTGATGTATATCTTTTATCTGCAGATACTGTGTTGTGCTTCATAAGTGCTGTAATTTCTGTGTAGCAATCTTTCTTACAGCTGTTGTAGGTAAATGCAACACTTGGTCGTGTTATATCTACTACGATAGTGATTACCTACTCATTGTTCCATGAAAACATCGTTTCTTTTATCTGCAGATCATCACCTATATTTTCTTGCATCATAAATGCTGTGATTGCTGAATACGGCGCATCAATCTTTCTTACAGCTATTGTATGTGAATACTACAACCCTTGGTCATATTATAGGTATCATGATAATTGTTACTTACATATTGTTTATTGAAATCAGCCTTTTTGTTATTTACAGACTATCACATATGCTGTGTTGTGCATCATAAGCAGATAAGTGCTGCGTTTGCTGCATGCTGTCTTTTCGTTTTTGTGGTTATTATTACTTCCGGTGACAATCAATTTGTACCTGTAAGTTGAAATCAATTCTCCCTCAAGTTTTATATTTGTTTTATAGTATTTATGTAAGTTTTATATAAGGCACCAGAGAATTAGTTTTGTTATTTTGAAGAAAACAAATTCTAAATCTGTTAGTTAAAGGAGAAAGAAAGTATGACAAAACAAATGATTAGATTTAAATTAAATTTTGAGTTTGGTTTTTTTACTGTTTCATGAAGAAGTTAATCAAATCGGGAACTAATTGGAACAGGAGAATGGCAGAATTTGAGGGGTGGGGATGTTTTAGGATGAGATCTGTCAAGACTCAGTTGAAACTTTGTAATGGAACATGAATTTTTACTCTGAATGAAGAAACAAACAATCAATTTTCTCGACTTAAAGAGACTTACATCTATCAAGTGTTCTCTGGAATCAATGAAAATGAATCAATTGGTTTCTGCCATGAATGGAAAATGATGGAATGTGAATCCTGGCTGAATAGAGCTCAAACAATGAAGCTTCACTTCAATAACCCTGAAAACAATGGTAAAAATAAAACAATCAGAAGATAATCTTCAAGTGTTTAGATTACAAATGTTCATTACAGATGAAAAACTTGGAGATGAATCTTGGTGGGCCTAGGATTTCAGAGGTAGATTATATCGCGTGTTGGGATCAAATGAACTCTAAAATTATTTTAAGTATGCGTTCTAGAGGGTGCTAATATTCTAGTTATAATCATTAATGCTACTATTAATAGTATTGTTGGAACCGCCATTTTTATTTAAATACATGCAAAAAATGAAGTCACCAACCCAGCAGAATATTGAAATGTCTTGTATTTCTTTATAGTCGATCTCAGGTTTTCTAGCCGATGAAAATTGTTATTTCCTATTTAGGGTCAAGGATATTTTTGCATATAAATGAAATCATCAAAACATGTTCTTAAAACTTGTTGTTATATCATTTTGGAATGAACCTTTAATAGTCAAATTTCTAAAGAAATGCATATGATTATAATCCTGTATTGAAGTGATGTCATCATGCAAAAGATTTCAATACAGAATTGAACAACATGTCAGCCAGCCTTCATGCGTCGACTTCATAAAATAATAACTTGAGATAAGAACTTGATTTTGACTTGCCGTTTTGGGAAGTTGGCTAGATTTGTATCCTCTTTCATATGACATAATAATTTAATCAGACTTTATGTCTCCTTTAAATTTAAATGAAAGGTTCTGATTGCCGTTCGACGACGAAAACAAGTTTCTGACCGTAGAAAAACTTAATTGCCTATTTTAGATAAAAAGAAATTAAAAATGTAACAAACTTACTATCAATAATTTTTTCAAAGGTTTAATGAACTTGATTAACTTTTGACACACAAGTACAAGATACCCATTCTCGTGCCTACCCCTGTTCTCCAACCTGCAGGGCTTTGTTTTAAAGGAATTTTCACGGGTGAGTTTGTAACCGGGAAATTTTTGAAGCTTTTGCAACTAGGAATTTGTTTTGGCTCTTGGTCTCCCCCCCCCCCCCTTTCCCACCCTCCCCCTCTCTTTCCTGAGATCACTAAGTATGTGCAGTGTATTTGTACTTATTTTGAAAGATCTGGCTGTGTACAAGCTGTATTTCTTTGTGTATGTTATGGAATGGTCCAGTGCAATATTAGGATCTAAGTAGTGCTGTGCCAAAGGTTGTTGTAAAACTACTCAGCCACTTTTAAAGCAGGTGGTATGTACTGTTGTATCATATTCAGAAATGCTATGTTTTTGTACCTTTCAGTTGCCGTACTTCTCAATCGCACTATTTATTCTGATATGACGTAATCTCTCTAACACTATATGACCTCTGCTGTCTATACTGCTATATGCTACTTTGAAGTCTCGTCAATAAATCATACATGGTTGATGGAAAGCTAATTGTATAAGTAAAATCAGTTGATTTGGATTTAAAGAGTTTATCATGGATTTTTGATACTCAATCATATAGAACAATACATTATTAATTGAAACAGTAGTATATGCATACAAACCTAATTACGTGATGTAATTTAAAAAGCGCTCCTCCTAAACTAATGTGAATTAGTCCGCGCGGAATACATTATCACCTAAGCACTATCACAGGGCATTACACAGATATAATGCCCCCGTTGTGGTAGTCGATACGGCGGCTTTCCGTAACAATTCATATGGATATATAATAAATCGAAGATACGGCTAAAATCTATTTTAATAAGCATGGGTTTTCTTTAGTTTTTCCTACTGCTGTATATTTTATTGTCTCCCTGTATTTGCGTATGCTTTTTTGAGAGGATGTATGCATTTCTTTATTGTACTGCTTTTAATTAATGTGGTTGATCTTTACATAGTTGCCATTTTCGAGAAAAGAGTACAATATACAGTAAGGGTATGGACAGGTACTGTTGAACCATGAACTGTTTTTGCACTTTTAGGCATATGTCAGGGGAAGCACATGAATGTCACAGTGACTTGTTTTCAGTGTGGTCCCAAGGACTTTGTCGCAAAGGGAAGTGCATGAACACCGGGTTAACACCTTGCTCTTTTAGAAAATTGTTCAGAGAACCAGGCAGGCGGTGAATTTCCTACTATCAGTGCCAACAACTTTACGAGCTAAACTCAAACGTGGGATTACCAGCATCTCAGTCGTATGCTCTGCTGACTGCTATCTGCATTAAGGTCTGACTTATTAGTCTTTTAAAATAGTATAGTTTTCAATTTATGAGTGATGAAAGTTAAAAATGTATTCAATATATTGAACAATATGATGTATGAACAGGAAAGTACCTGAAAATCTAAGTTTGCTGTATTGTTTTTTTTCATTTCATCCCTTAATTTCTGACCTTGATTTTTTGCCAATTTGTTTTGATTTTGGGAGAAAAAAATTGTTCACAAATTTGACCCTAATATTGAATAACTTAACCAAATTTACCTTCAGTTATATGTTGATAACAATTTCCCACTTTTACTTCCTTACAAAACAGCTCCCAACCCCCAAGCCTTCAACCCACAGCCCTTGTCTCAGCTGTTCCTAAAATAGCTGTAAAATGGGCAAGTTTTAACCAGTATTCATGAAATTTGTTAGTGGAATTTTAATCATTTTAGCTAATCTTGCCTCTACCTGTCTATAAACCTATTAATACGTTTTGAAAGAGATGAAAATACAAACAATATCTTTGATCTGTTTCCCACTCATATATCACAATTTTTGTGCCATTGTATGCTATTTTAGAAGCATTTAAGAGCAACTTCTAAAACTTTGTCTCAAACTGCATCATCGTAACTCAGCAGCAGCTCTTATTTTCTTTGTGAAGTGGTTCAGCCAAGGATTGTTAACCTGTTCACATTTCTTTGTTATACCAGAGATAATTTCACTTGACTTTCTTTGCTGCTAAAAATAATACATAATAATAATAGTTGGCATTTAGAATACACCATTCACCAAACTGCCAAAGTAACATACAAAGTAACAAGTATACAAATACAAGGAAAAATCTAAAAAAGTTGATTCTTTAAGATTTTATTAAATACACAAATGGAAGGAGAAGTTCTGATCTTGGTGGGTTGATTGTTCCATGATCTGGCAGCAGTTATGGGAGAGGTTCTATCTCCAATAGCGGAATGAGATGGTGGAATGTTAAGCCGTGTAATATCATTGCTGGATCATAGTGTGCGGGATGCAGGTTTGTAAAAACCAATAAAATCTTTGAAGTAATCAGGAGCTTGGTTATTTATAATTCTGTAGACATATAACAGAACCTTGAAAGTAATGCGACCGGATACTGGTAGCTAGTGAAGAGAATAAATTAGATGATCCGCATCTGTCCTTCTTCCAACACCAAAGATTAACCGGGCTGCGTTATTTTGCAGCCTTCGTAAGCGAGTCATGTCTTTGCGGGATAAGATTGTAAAAAGAGCATTCCAATAATTATCGATGTAATTAATGCTCTGACAACATGATGGCAAGTGTTACTGTCAATAAATCTGGGGATCCTTCTAAGCTTTGTGATATGAAATAGTATAGAACGGCCTAAATTGTCAACATGGCAAGATAAGGACATTGTTGAGTCAAGCACAACACCAAGATTTCGAATGGAATGCTAAGCTCTATCAAATGCCTAATATTGTTTGACATTGTCTGTCAAATTTCAGATCAACCAAGGAGCCCTTACAACCAGTGTGATAAAAGAGAACATTGCAGTTGAAACTGCCGGTCAGGCAGGCCAATATTACCCTCCGACTATCTAGTATGTTGTGATACCCCAAAAGCCCCCTATGCTTCAAGGGGAGCCGATGCCCTAAGGTGTGCCGATGCCCCAAGGAGTGCCGATGTCCCAAAGAAGTACCGATACAAGCCTTTGGTACGTTGAAAAGGGTCAATACCCATTTAAAGGATTAGTTCAGAGGTCAAACAAGTTCTTTTTATATGGAAGAGAACTTTAACAGAAACAAAATGGTGATAAACGCATTCCAAAATCTTATTTTGTTAAGGAGATATCTACATGTAAGTTTACAGTTTGGTATCATTTGTGTAGAAATGACTGAAATTACACAATAGTTTTGACGTCACATCCTCAGATTCCGCGCTTTTTTGGCTTCAAAACCTTTTAATATGTCAGGAAGGTAGAAAAGCAGAATCTTGTAAGGGTAATTAAAATTTACCAATTAAACAATTTTCGAGGAAAAATAAATCAAATAGTAAAAAGTTAAACATATTTACTTTAAAATACATTAACAATTGTTAAGAATGTGAGGATGAGGGAGCCCACCTTCCATAGTAGACTTACTATACCAATTGTTTCTACACAAATCAGACAGAGCATTATAAACTTGAATAGCTCCTTAACAGAGTAAAATATTGAAGTTGATAGTTTCTTCACCATTTTGTTGAAAGTACTCTTTCATCCAGACCTTGGAAAAAATTGTATGGTTCCGGCGAATACAACTGCAGGAAAAGTGGAAATTCGCAGAAGGAAATTTCTGCTTTTATCTAATTCTTGAAGTTACACGTACCAAGTTTATTCCTCTGTAAAGTAAACACCAAATTCTGAGTAGAACAGGAAATAACTGTCTTTTAAGGAATACATTCAATGTTTTGTTGTTTTAATTTTAAAACGTTTTTATTTCATTCAAGTGTAAGACACATAAGCATAAGCTCACACGCTGAAGTTAGAAAGTGACTACTTAGTGCAGTTTACAGTGTGATGTCATACTTGCAGATCCCAAAACAATTTGTATGTCTTGAAACACCAAATTCTAAGAACAGGGCATAACCCTCTTAAGGGAATAATTCCATTTTTTTGTTATGTTGGCGAAGAGGGAATATAACAACTTTACCATTCATCCGTTTTTCCGTCCGTCGGGCCACATATATTGTTCGTCCGGCCTCGTGCATTGTACAGCTTCTAGGGAACAAAAGATTGCTGCAGTGGGAATTCCAACTATTTCTATGAATATAAATGTATATACAGGAAAACAAATGCACTCCTAATTTAATTAACAGCAATTAAAGGATTTGTTCTGGGATGAAGAATAAAAATAAATATTAAAAATAACGACTGAATGGAATCTATAATGAAGTGTCTAAACAATAAGGTTTCTCTAGGATGGAGTGAAAACATAACAGACTAATGATAAACTCCCAAGTTAATCTGCAATGAATTTTCATTCTGATTTGGTAGATAGAAGAGCCCTATCTGGTTTATAAGGGAAAAGGTTATAGTGGAAGTGTCAGATTTAAGTTAAGGCTGAAGGGGAAGGGGTGTAGTGCAATGGAGTGAATGGAGGTTATAGTGAAGGTTGGAGTGATGAGTTGGTTACGAGTATATTTGGTAGATGAGTGAAGGCAGCATGTGGGTTGTGGTAGTAGGTGAATGGAGGATGGTAGGTGAATGGGGATGGTAGGTGAATGGGGATGGTAGGTGAATGGGGATGGTAGGTAAATGGGGGGTGGTAGGTGAATTGGGGATGGTAGGTGAATGGGGGATGGTACTTAAATGTTGCATGTTGAGGACTAATGGATGGTAGGTGAATGGAGGATGGTAGATGAACGGAGGATGGTAGGGGAATGGAGAATGGTAGGTAATCTAAGAAATCTGAGAAAATTTAGAAATAATGAGAAAAAACAATTTCTTTCCGTGAATTTCCGATTTTCCGGCAGTTATAACCGCCGGAACCGTAGATTTTTTTTCCAACTCCGCTTTTTCCAATTCTCAAATTATCCAAGCTTTTTCCATATCTTTTATTGTTTTTCCAGTTTTGAATTACAACATTCCGGCCATTGTTAGCGACGTTGAATCCCCACCATATGAAGCCATCGTAAAGGAAGCATGAATCGGTATCAGGTATTATTACAACTTCTGAAATGGTATATATATATATATATATATATATATATATATATATATATATATATATATATAAATATATATATATATATATATATATATATATATATATATATATATATATATATATATATATATATATATATATATATATATATATATATATATATATATATATATATATATATATATATATATATATATATATATATATATATATATATATATATATATATATATATATATATATAAGAAAATTTATTTACAGTAAAATTTGTTGCAAAATAATTATTTTCAGTTTTCAAAATTGTGTATAGAACATGATTTTTTTAATACAAAGGGGTCTGTGTAGATAAAAGCATATATATATATATATATATAAAATATATATATATATATATATATATATATATATATATATATATATATATATATATATATATATATATATATATATATATATATATATATATATATATATATATATATATATATATATATATATATATATATATATATATATATATATATATATATATATATGCTTTTATCTACACAGACCCCACTATTAAAAAAATCATGTTCTATACAATTTTGAAAACTGAAAATAATTATTTTGCAACAAATTTTACCGTAAGTAAATTTTTCTTGTTTTAGATTTAGATCGAGATTCAGATTGAGATTCAGATTCAGATTGAGATTCAGGTTCAGATTTAGGCTCAGATTCAGGGTCAGATTTAGGTTCAGATTTAGGTTCAGATTCAGATTTCGATTCAGATTCAGATTCAGATTTAGACATAGATTCAGATTCAGATTTAGTTTAAGACATGGCAGATTTAGATACATTCGGATTTATATTCAGATTTAGATTCAGATTCAGATTCAGATTCAGATTTGCAGCGCTTCATTGGTTCTTGGCTTTTCCATATATGTAAATCCAGTCCCGCTTAAAAGGTTTACCAACTCTAAATTATTGTTTTTGATTAGTATAGTTTTAATGTCTAATAAATGTTTTATATTTTAAATGTGAAGATCAATTTTTCGTTATTAGAGATGCTGCCAGTTGTCGTGTGCAGAACTGGAAAGGGGCTTGGCTTTTCCTTTTTATGTAAATCCTGTCCCGCTTAAAAGGTTTACCAACTCACAATTATTGTTTTTGAGTAGTACTGTCTTTAAAGTCTAGTAATAGTTTGATAGTTTAAAGGTGAGGATCAAATTTTAATACAAATTCAATATGAGAGATGCAGCCATTTGTCGCGTAAAGAGCTTGAAGGGGGCTTTACTTTTCCTTTTGTATGTAAACGCTGCTTCGCTTAAAAAGGTTTACCAACTCAAAATTATTGGCTTTGAGTAGTACTGTCTTTAAAGTCTGGTAATAGCTTTTAGAGTTTTATGAGTTAAATGTGAAGATCAAATTTAAAAAAAAATCAGTAAAGGAGATGTAGTCAGTTGTCGTTTGCAGTGTTTGAAAGAAGCTAGATTTTTCCTTATTGAAATGATGCCTACCCCTTAAAGGTCTATACGGACTCGAGAATTTGTTGTGTTTGAGCAGTACTGTCTTTAAAATCAGACAAATAGTTGTTTTGTTTTCTTTCTAAACTAGTATGACTTGTCCTTCTCCTTAAAAATTTGTTCCAGCAATTCATAGCCACAAACGTAATATAGCAAATAATTAGACTACTTGTCCTAATTAAAATAACCACTCGAACCCATTGCTAATTTGATACTCAACACCGACTTCCACAACAAGCCAGGACCAAATGGATAACTAATACAATGAAGCCATTGATAAGGGAAATTCCATCCTACTTACTTGTGGTTTTCTGAATAAAGAAACAGCCTAACCCGACCTGCTGATATATCAGGTCGGGTTTTACCTGACCTGCTTATATATCAGGTCAGGTCCGGTCTGACTGTTTGAAACTTCAGGGAGCATAACTATATATGAAGACCAATTTTTCAAGATTTTTAAGTAGGGTGCAAGAAAGGTATTTAGATTATCATGAGACTTAAAGAAATATGCCCTCATTTTTCGGACGCCAGCCCCTTTAAAGCTTTACGGACATAATTGTTTTATTTGAGTAGAAGTGACTTAAAAAATGATAATTGATTTTATAGTTAAAAGTCGAGATCAAATTTTCAAGGTTTTTCTTAAAGGAAATGTTTTCAGTTGTAGTCTTTCATTGGTATTGTTTTTGCCCTTTAAATCTGATGACTGAAGGAATGAAGTTCCCGTTCAAATTTTGTTGGAGAGATCACCAAAGTTATAATCATGCAGTAAATATATCTTCTGAGTTGTGATTGCACGATGCAATTACAACTTCATTATACAGCCACAAATGGTTTGTTTTTTCTTGTTGAGTTTTGGTGGAGGGTATAACGATATGATTTTATGAAGCAAATAGCAAATGAAGTTATATCTGCATTATTGTTCTTTCTTAAATGCAAATAGTCTCTAAAATTATATATTTAACTCTCTTGTATTTTCTATCGAGCCTAAAATATAAAAAGAACAGTCTTTAGTTTTCAGGATATGTATGATCAAAAATTTGTGATGTTACAATTAGAAACATTTTTCCTTCTCTACATGGTACTTCGAATACTATATTTTTATGTTGTGAATTTCTTTGTTGAATGTTGAAGGCTGAAATGTGAGGCTTGTTTCTAAGACTTGTGAGTTATCCGCAAACTGTTGGATATACAACTGCTTGCTGTAACTATTATCATGGATATTTTTCCTTTTTTATGCTTAGCAAAGAAATATTTTATTTAGTTAATATATCTTTCAATACCACCAATCAGGAATCCCCAAAAAATACAAAGAATATATATTAGCTTATTTGTGCCCTGGTTTTAGCTGCAAAGTTTTTTTTAATAATGTAAAAACAGCTAAAAAATGGAATTCTTGTGTTACTAAAAAGATTGTAAAGTTTTGAGCAGAAAAGATTTTAGATTTTGAGCACATATGCTATTTGAGTATTACTTAATGGATGTTTGAGTAATGTTTGACCCATATAAATTTTTTGATGTGTGAATAGTCTTTAAAAATATTTAAAAGTGGTTCATACTCTGCTTGAAAGCAGCAAGCAACTTTGAAACTCTGTAACTTCTACCTTGGGGTACAAGTGTTATTATTGATAATTAATAATGTCCCTCTCGTCTCTCAATATCCCTCTATCCTAATGTCGCTCTAGATAATTCTACATTGTCCCTCTATTCTTGCAATGTCCCTCAGATTATATTCTTTCAATTTCCCTCTATTCCTAATAATATCCCTTTATTCTTACAATGTCCTTCTATATTTACAATGTCCCTTTATTCTTACAATATTCCTTGGTCTATTCTTTCACTGTCCTTCTATTCTTACAATGTCCCTTGATTCTTGCAAATGATCCTCTATTCTCACAGGGTCCCTTTATTCTTACAATATTCCTCTATTCTTACTATATCCTTCTATTCTTACTATGTTCTTCTATTTTTGCAGAGTCGCTCAGAGACTATTTTTTCAATATCTTTCTATTCCTACAACAGTACAAGGTCTCTCTATTTTTAGAATGTCCCTCTATCATTACAATTTTCCTCTATTCTTACAATGTGCCTTTTTCTTCTTGCAATGTTCAATGAACA
>JAIGNY010001503.1:0-26376 GCA_020152595.1 Chiridota heheva
GCAACGTGCTGGTCGTGCCGACATTGCTGACGGACTGCGACAGCCTGCCTTGACAGCGCCGCCATCTGTTGAGGCAGCACATGCCGCAACCACACAATCCACGGATTTGCGATCATCGCCGAGTTGAACAAAACAAATCGAGACTCTCGCCACGGAGCTATCCAGAACATTTTGAGCAGCACCCGGACTCGACATCTACCTCTCCCTACCAGGAATCGGTGTCATCCTCGGAGCCTGGATGCTCGGCGAGTTCGGGGACGACCCAAACCGTTACGCCAATGCTAAAGCACGCAAGAACTATGCGGAACATCACCCATCACCTGAGCATCAGGAAAACAACACGCCGTGCTCAACCCGCTACATACGCAAACCGACGCCTCGCAGACGCCCTCGATCAATGGGCATTCTGCACCCTCAAGAACAGCCCTGGCGCCCTGCAACTTCTACGACCACCGGCGAGCCCGAAACGACACACCACCAAGCCCTACGAACACTCATAACCACCTCGTCGGCATCCTCCACGGCTGCCTCAAACACCAAAACCCCTACAACGAACACACCGCCTGGGCCCACCGCACCAACATCGACCAACCCAAAACAGACCGCGCTTGACAGATACGAACCTGGGGTGTCTCACCGCAACTATGCGATTAGTGGGGCGAGGGTCTGGCCGGAGGAGGCGACGGCCTTCGATGTGGCCGTTGGCCGGCATGTTGACGGTGAAGCCATCGATTCCGGGCTGGAGGTGGCGGCGAACTGTTCACCAACGGTGTCAGGGTCGCCCCAGATGAAGTTGCTCATGGCGGCTTGGTCTTGCCGTCGACATCGCCGCGAGGGTCGACGCCTCGACGCTGGAAGTACGCCGACAGCTCGGCCTTCGCTTCCTCGGTGGTGGGGTGCGATGCACGCCGCCTGCCACGAGACCGTTAGATCCGGAGCGGGCTCGCCGAGAATCCGCAGTATCCGGCCAACGCCTCGAGCTTGCGATCTATGTCAGGGGAGGACAGATGATGTTCGATTCGTCGGCGTACTGGGCGACCATGCGCAGGGTCTTCTCGCCGCCGCCACCAATCATCACCGGGATGCGTGAGATCGGAGGAGGTTCATTGATCGCTTCGACAACGTTGTAATGCTTGCCGTCGAGCGTCGGACGTTCGCCGAACATCAGGATCACGACTTGGAGCGCCTCTTCCAGCTTCTCGAATCGATCGGTGAAAGTTCGAATTCGATGCCGAGAACGAATCGTGTTCTTCCTCGAACCATCCGGCGCCGATACCCAGCTGGGACGTCCCTCCCGAGACGATGTCGAGTGTCGTCACGGTCTTCGCGAGCACGGCTGGGTTGCGGTACGTGTTGCCGTCACCAGGGAGCTGAGTCGAACATTTGTGGTCTCTCGAGCAAGCGCAGATAGCAGCGTGTAGCACTCGAGCATGTACTGGTCGGGTTCGCCGAGCATCGGCAGCTGGAAGAAGTGGTCCATCACCAAGACGGTGTCGAAACCTGATGTCGGCCTCGCGAGTACCAGGGGCCCACACGAACAATTCGGCGGGGCCGATTCCGGGGTAGGTGAAGTTCGATCTGGTATCCAAGGCGAGTCATAACACAGGATTAGAACACTGTTCTAAATCTGTATCAAACTCAAACAGAGCAGTCAGCATCGTCCCCTCGGATGAGCGTAGGGAAATCATCACCCATCCTATGCTCGATCGGAGTATGAGTCGCGGCTGGGATGATCGTCAGAACGCACGAGGGCGGAGGTGCTCGCTGCCGTCGGTGACATAGTTGCGACGGATGGCCTCGACGGCCTCACGATGCGCAAAGCTTGCCGATCGTGCTGGTGTGGCCGGCCACGCTGTACAACCAGTTCGGGGACCGGAGGAGTTCTCGTCGCCTTCGTTAGTAGCGGGCTCGACCAACTGGAAATGGAGTTGGACGAACAGCCCGCTGCCGGTCCGATCGACACGACGAGAGCGTTGTTCGCCGGACTCGACGAAACGATCGGCGCATCCGTAGATATTTGGCGCCCGGTTCTGGCTGCGGTGAAGTCCGGCCCGGAGGTTCGACAGCATGGGGGCGGTTGGCGATCGGATCGTCCACTCGATCGAGAACGATCTGGCAAAGGCTTCCGCAGAAGGGATGTTCATCGCCGAGGATACCCGCTCGCCTCGCAAAGCACCTCTTCATTCAGCGTATGCGTCTTGGAACGCTGGGCGCACGGCCGAGATCGATTGGGACCAGTACCGCTCGATGTCAGATCTCTCCGCCGAACTGTCACTCGCCGCCGTGCTGGTCGACCCGTACGAACGGGCCGTGCGCCGTTGGGATCATTCGCCAGAGGAGCGCATTTCGACATTCCTCCAGGCCGGGACACAGGAGAGATGTGAGCACAGAGGAAGAGCCGGAAACCGGGTCAGCAACGACTGTTATCTCGAAGCCGATCGGTGAGGTGTTCGAGGCAATCAGCGATGTCACGTGTATGGGCGAGTGGGCGGGTGCACCGCCGGCAGATGGTCGACGGTGCGGATGGGCCGGCTGTCAGCCAAGTTCGAAGGTGACAATATTGCGATGGGACCGGTCACGCTCAGAAAATGGACCACGACATCGGAAGTCACCGAATACGTCCCCGATGAGACATTCGAGTTCGTGACTGCGGACTACACACATTGGCGATATGACTTCCACTCCTGGAGCGTGAAGGAAGACCGTCGTCACTGAGTCTTTCAGCTACCCCCCGTACGGCGGCTGGCAGGGTTTCGTGTACGGAACCGTGATGCGTCGCAACACCGCGATGACGAAGGGGCCTCCAGACCACCCCTCGACAGCATCAAAGAAGTTCTCGAAGGCTGAACCACAGCTACCCTCTGAGCTGCAGATCGCTGTGCTCGCCAAATCGCGTCAGACCGACACCGGAACCACTCACCGCCAGCGGAGATCGAATCATCCGGGCTGCAACCCGTTCGAGCATCCTGGTCGCTGAGGCGATTCGCAGAGACACTCGCCGCCGACAATTCATTCGAGCTGGTCGAACCGGATGAGTGGGGACTCAGCCCGATCGAGGCGGTACACGAAACAGGCCTCGTGAGTTTCCTCGCGCGGCGTGGGACGACTACCAGGTCGAACACCCCGCCACGCACGACGTCGTTCCCGACTTCTTCGCGATGTCAGGCTGATGGACGGTATGGGTGATTTCCCTCGGCGTTCCGTCATCGACCTCGAGCTCGGACGCTGATGTTTTCGAAACGACCACCTCCGCTCACGGAAGGGTCATATTGATGCCGCTCGGTCTGCGGTCGACGTTGCGTTGACGGCCGCCACTCGGGCTGTGCTCGACGGTGAGCGGGCCGCCTACGCACTTTGTCGCCCGCCGGGGCATCACGCGCCATCGGGGCTGTACGGCGGCTACTGCTTCTTCAACAACGCCGCGATCACGGCTCAGCACGCGGCGTCGGCCACCGGCGGCAAGGTCACCGTGCTCGATGTCGACTCAACACCACGGCAACGGCACGCAGCAGATCTTCTACGGTCGCGAGGACATCCAATACGTCTCGCTACACGGCGATCCGGCGCGCGGCGTACCCTACATCACGGGGTTCGGTTCAGGTCGGGCGCTGGAAGCGGAGAGGCACCAATCTCAACATCCCGCTACCGGCAGGCAACCGACGACGGCGCGTATCTGGTCTCGCTCGGGCAGGCGCTGATGCGATCTCGGCTTTCCTTCACTGATTGTCGTCTCGCTCCGATTGGGACGCGCATTACAACGACCCGATTTCCGATCTCGGCGTGACCGCAGACGGATTCCAACGACAAAGGTTCCCTCATTGCAGAGTTGGACATCCCGTCCGTGGTTCTCCAAGAAGGCGGTTACGACGTCGAAACGATCGGCGACAACGTCCGCCGATGGTTGGTGGCCTCGGTACCTGAAGACGGCTGATCATGCGAGCTTGGAAGAGCCGCCATCACGGCCGCCCAGCGATCGGGGTCGCTTGTGTGCGGCGCATAGAAATCCGATGCGCTGATCCGTCGCCATACCGCCGAGACAGCTCCGGGAGCCGATGTTCTCCGGCTCGCCGACGACTGCGAATGTTGAGAATTTCGTCGTCGATGAGAGTGCCCATTAGCCCCTCGCCCTGCTTCGAGTGCATTCAGCTCGTCCTGGAGGGCCTCCCAACCATGGATGTCGAGCACGCCGCAGTACGAGGCGTTGACCCATAGAAGGCGATCTGCTGGCGCGTTTCCCTCGATAGCGGCATCCATTTCTTCGTCGTTGCTCCCGGTAACGACGAACGATGGGCCGATGATCTCGAACCCTCCCATTGTTTTGCCCGCCTTTGCGCGGCCTCGCGGAGCGCAGGAATCGTCACCTCGCGCAGGTAACGCTCCGAGTGGTGAAGCGAATGATGAATCCCGTCGCACACTTCTCCGGCCACCTCGGTCATCAACGATCCGGCACCGGCGAGGAAAATCTTCGGTGGTCCGAACCCTTCGAGGTCGCCGGCGCTCGGCGCGAAGAAAGGGCGTCATCAATGTGTGGGTGTAGAACTCACCTCGAAATGCGAGCTTCTCACCCGTCAGCCACGTGTTCCAGATTGCCCTGATTGCCAGAATCATTTCGCGCGCCGCGGCGCCGGATGGCTCCACTCCATCGAGAAGCGCTTGGTGATGTGCGGCTTGATCTGGCCCGAGGCCGAGGATGAACCGGCCGCCGGAATAGCCTGCAGGTCCCATGCTGGTTGGCGAGCGTCATTGGATTCGGGCGAACGCGACTGCTATTGAGGTGCCGAGCTCCAACTCTTCGGTGTGTTCGCGGCCAGCAGGAAGCGGGAGGAAAGGGTCGTGCGAAGTTCTGCGTCCATACCCCCGAGTAGCCGGCGGCTTCGGCGTCTCTGGCGCTCTGGGGAACGGTGCGCAGGTCAGTACCAATGTTGCCGTCGATCTTCATGAAGGACGACCGTAGTCAGCTTGTTCGCCGCGACGTCAGTTCTGGTCGCGGAGAAACGTTGGATCTCGTCAGCGAGCTCATCGCCTGATTGCATCGAGTTCGGGCCTGGGGGCGGTTTCGCCCTCGATCATAACGTCATAGATCTCTTCAAGCTGATGCAACATCGATTCTCGTTCGGCGCTGCCGCTGATCGATTCGTCGATCGTTGTTGTCTCTGTGGTTCGACCTCAGCGCGCAGATTCTCGGCCGCCAAAGCGATACCTGTGACTTCAGAAGCCATCGAGCAGTGCAACCGATGACGCCGGGTAGGGCAGCAACGTAGTGGGAACCTGGACCCAGAGCCCGAGGGTGGGGATCTTGCGGCATGCATGCAGTGTTGAGCGCAGCAGCCATGCCTGCCGGAACGTCGATGAGCTGCGGGCGAACGTCACGTTGCCAACACTTCGGTTGAAGGCGACGAACATGAAAGGCGCCGGGCGTGTGTGGGGGCGGCAGAACGGGTACGCCCTGAATGCCACCATCTGGGTGACGCCGAGCTCTTCGGAGATGTCGGCCATTACGTGAGCGAACTGTCGCCAGGCCATATCGGCTCAGGGCCCGTGAGGAAGAGTATGTCGCGACTGACGGGTGAGCGACCAGCCCGCAGCCTCGATCGTTGCCCAAACGAGATCGGTATTGAGGCCGTCGCGCAATTCCATGGTGGGGCGACGTGCGGTAGTCCCGATGAAGGGTGTCGTCGTCGAAGCGCAAGATCAGGCTGGTCTCGCACTCGGAGGGACAAGGCGGCTGCGGCCGCCGCATCGCGCCGGCGGCATCGATCCAGCCGGTGAGCATCACGACGAGGATTGGCTCATGCAACATCGGCTCGTCAGTGAGCCATTCGTAGATCCATCGACGCTCCTGGTGAACACCGCCATCAGACTTTGTCGGACCCGTCGGTCATTTCAGTGCCTCAGGATTGTTCGCGGTTGCCGCGGCGGAGTCGACCTGCTGCTTGAAGGGGTCGAGTTCGGCGACGGAGTTTCGCCGAGGGCGCCTCCGAGATAGCGCAGTACACGCCTTCGAGAATGCATGCAGCGAGCTTCCAGTACGCAAAGGCGACGTAGAAATCGAGTTGTGAGACATCTCGCCCGGACATTTCGCGTATCGCTCGGCGAGTTGGGCCCGTTCCAGAAAGCCAGGCGCGGAGGTGGCTGTTCCACTCCGCAGAGTCGTTGTCGTCAGGGCCGTTCCAGTAGACGTACGGGAGACCGATGTCCGCAGGGGGTCACCAAGGTGCAGATTTCCCAATCGAGCACGGCGATGACTTCGCCGTTGCTGTCGACCATGCAGTTGTCGAGGCGGTAATCGCCGTGGACGATCGTGGCTGGGCCCTGCTCAGGATTCGTGCGAGCGGCCCATCGTGAACTCGATCAACGGATGGCAAACTCGCGTGTCTTGCCCTGATTCCATTGGCCGTACCACCGCTTGAGTTGACGGCTATGTAGCCCTCGTGTCGGCCGAGGTCGTTGAAGGCTGGCGGACCGAGGTCGACTCCGTGGATCTTGACCATCGTGTCGACGAGGACCGGCTGGCGTTGGTCCGAGCTTCTTGGCTGAGCAGCGCTTCGGAAGCTGCGCTGTCGCGTGAGGACATGCCCGTCGACGAAGCCCATCACGTAGAACGGTGCATCGTTGATTTGAGTCTTCACAAAAGCCCATGATCGGGGGGACTGGCACGTCGGAGGATTGCAGGCCGGACAGTGAAATGCGGTGGTGCGCGTCCCATGTCGTGCGTTGGCCAAGACATGGCCAACGGGGGCGACGCAATACGAAGCGTGAACCGTGGAGCCGTGACCTCCGAACGTGAGGTTGGAGTGGCCGCCGGCGATGGCGTCGAACGTGAACGGTCCAACAGCTCCGTCGACGTTCTCTTCGAGCCACTTGGTGACATTGTCGATTTGGATGCCCTGTACTGAGGTCATGTGGAGACCGAGGTAGCCATGAGTCACCGGTAGCGCAGTCCATGCAGCCATCGACGTCACCGACGAAACCTTCCAGGTCGAGGTTCTCGACAAGTCCAATGAGGTGCCGGTTGTGGTCGACCTCCGTTTGACTGGTGCGGGCCATGCAAAACCCTCGGTCCGATGATCGAGAAGGTGGTTGACGAAACCAACGGCAAAGGTCGTCCTCGTGAAGATCAATGTCGACGAGAACCGGGTTTTGAACCAGGCATTTCAGGTGCAGTCGATACCAGCCGTTTGCCCTCAAAGACGGAGCGGTCGTCGATAGTTTCATCGGTGCCGTGCCCGAGGCGACGATCAAGCAGTTTGTCGATTCTCTGGTGCCCAGCGAGGCTCAGGCTGCTGTGGTCCATTGGATCAAGCGGGCGATGAGGCAAGCCTTCGTTTGGCTCTCTCTACGGACCCTGCAAATGAAGATGCGATCGTGAAGCTGGCGGAGCTTCTGGTTTCGACAGGCGAAGCGATGAGGCACTCGTTGTTGGGTCGTATCAGTCTGACCGCACTCGCCATGTTGCCGCATTGGCCCGGGTTGGCGACACTCCGGTCGACGACGACTACGACGACAGCTCGCGGCCTTGCTCAGCCAGGTCAAGGATGACGAGGCTCGCCAGAAGTTCGTCGATTTGTTGGAGGCTGATGGGGCCGGACGATCCCGCACCGGCGACTATCGCCGTCAGCTCACCGCTCAGCTCTACTGATCCCGCGCCGCTGGAAGAATCCGGCGAGTTGCTCCCTGAACCTCTGCTCGACGTCGCTGTACTGCGCTCGGAGGTCGTTGCCAACGGAGCTGAAGGCCAGGTCGGGAGCTGAGGCTCGATCGCAGATATCGCGGGCATGTTGCGAGAACTGTGGAACGCGGAGGCGAGGGCTGAGTCGGACGGTTCGTCCGTGTTCGCAACTTTCGTATATGTCCGTCGGCGCGGTCAAGAAGCCTGCGGCCTGTTGGGATCGAGGCGTCGAGATCCCACAGCTTGCGAACTAGTTCTTCGGCGCGGCCGGTGACGAGTGCGCCCCGGGTCAGCAACATCGGACAGGTCGGTGGGGACGTCGATGTTTGCCGGGCGGCCATGTGTCCGGACGGGAGTTCGCCGAGGCGCACCTTGTGCTCGGGATCTGAAGATTCGGCGATCCGCCAGTGATCGGCGTTCTGACAGAACAACGCGGTCCACCACTGGCCATCCCAGTCTGGTGGCGGGTTGGCCCGGCCTGCATCTTGCTGCGACTGTCGGTCAAGGAGGCGTCCGCTGAGCCGGTAGACGCCATCGTTGCTCTCCAGTTCACCCCGTGCGGACATGCGAGACAGGGCCGTTCGAAACCGTTCCGTTGGAGATGCCGAACAAAGCCGTGAAGTCGAAGCGGGGCAACCGCATCTCAGGTGGGTGCGAGCCGAGCAGGACTGACAACACGATCGAGCGCACCGAACGGTCGCAGATCGTAAAGAGGATCCGGTCGGAGATACGAGAGTTGTTCACAACGATCAATAAATGTAACATCCAGGGATGGATCCGTCGCCAGCCGTCGAGGTATCGAGCATTGCAACTCGTTCGATGGTCCGCCATTTTCAGCGCTTCCGGACGTACTCCCCAACCGAACGCCTGAATGGGCACGGCATGCCGACTAGTAACTGCGTGACTCGCTACGTCGTATTCCGAATGTCCGCAATGCCTTCACGGTGCTTGGTGTGCTGGCTCAGTCATTGGAGTGGTCATTGCTGCCTGGATCAATACGTGGTGGGCTTACCTGCTGGCGTTCGTCCTCATGGCGCGGTCACGTCTGTCTGAGCATCATTTCCCACGAAGCGGCTCACCGCATGTTGTCATCAACCGGCGGCTCAACGACGGAGTAGGGGCGATGGCTCATGTCATATCCGACGTTTCTGCCGATGCTCGCTTACCGTCAGGCCCATTTCTCCCACCATCGCGACAGAGTTGGGCCCGGATGAACCAGACCTTGCGCTCTACGCCGGCTATCCGGCACCCCGCGATTCGTGGCATCGCAAGTTGATTCTGGCGATGTCACGGGGGTCAGTGGCTACAAGAACTCGTGGACTCTTCAGGGCTGCGCGAAAGGGTCAGCGCGAGGCACTGCAGATCTTGGCCGTGCAGGTCGTGATGCTCGGCGTGTCGATCGCGTTCATGCGCCCGCTCGCGCGTATGGTTTGGGTTCTGTCGTGGGGCCACACTCTGGCGGCTCCAATCGCGTAAGGGCGATTGCCGACACGGCGGCATGGAGCGTTCCAAGGACCGGCGGGTGACCACACGTGATCCGTCAGAGCCGACGCGATACTGGATCGTGCCGTACAACCGTTGGCATCTCGCCCACCACGCCGACATGGCTGTTCCTTGGCGAAATCTGCCAAGCTTCACGACGAGCTCGTGCAGTCAGGCTGGGTGACTCCGGAAATCGAGTATCCGAGCTACTGGGCATTCTGGCGAGCTGCTTCGTCCGGACCACCGCGCTGACCGGTAGCGTTCCCTCTGCGACTCCTCCCGTTGATGTTGCGCTGCGCATCTGCTGGCTGAGGAGGTTGACCGTGGAAAGCTCTGTCGAGGCCCACCCCCGGAATCGTTCGGCGATCAAGTCCGCCTGGATCGAATGGTTCGGGCTCAGCCGGCTTGTCGTCTCGGCCCTTGCTGTGGTTTGTGGTGCCGGCGCCTTCTGGCTCGTACGAACGCCGCCTCCGCCGACTGAGGCATCTTTGCCACGAGCCGTTGCGTCTACCGTTCCGACACCACTCGGCATCCACCACAGTCGCCAATGTCGGGCAGCTGCTGATTCGCTGACCGTCCCGTTGCCGGGGGCGGTGGGACGCCCAGGTGTGTACGAGCTACCGCCGAACGCGAGAGTGCATGACGCGATTGAAGCTGCGGGTGGGGTGTCTGGGAGCCGACCCGAACGTGCTGAATCTGGCGGCCGCAGTGGTCGATGGGTCGCGTTTACGTCCTGATGGTCGGCGAAGAGGTGCAAGTGGTCGTTGGTGAGTGGCCTCAGTGGAATCGACCCCGCAAATTGTCGACATCAACCAAGCGGGGGCGGGAACCTGAAATAACTTCCGGGCGTTGGTCCGGCTACGCGGGCGCGATCGTCGTCGAGCGACAGGTGGTCCGTTTCTCGACGTCGAAGAACTCCTGGGTACCCGGAATTGGGCCGGCGAAATGGATCTGCTGCTTTGATCTGGTTTACGACGTGAGATGCCGTCTGATCAGAGCAGCGAATCACCGATTGAATGCGCGGCGATTATCCGCGGCACACGCCGAGCCAGAGCGGGCCCTGCGCACAGCCATGCATAGTGGCGCCAGAAGTCAGCCCACGTCGCCATCGGATTGCGAGGCGCGGCGCGAGGCCAGAACTCGACCAGCATCCAGAGCACTCCGGTGGCGATCGCCAGTGGGTAGAGGTCGCGATCTCCGAATGGTGCGCCCGGCAGAATGCGGGCGCCGCGCCGAGGATCAGCCCCACCGCCCCGCTCCATGCTGTATCGAACCATTGCAACGAGAAATAGGCGATTGCGCCGACGATGCCCGGGTACGAGCAGTTGCCAGAAACAGGCCCCAGAGGCGGATTCTGTTCCGGTACCAGCGTCCTTCGATGAGTGGGGGCGTCAGGCCGGAGGTGGGCGGGGAGGTGGACCTGATGGTGTCGAGGTGTACGAAGTCGTTGGCACACAGGTTACGAGATCACGCCCCCGGCGCCTTTCACCCGCGAGTCCTTCAGACTGGGCGATTGTTGTACCTGCAATTACCGTCGTAGCAGTTTGGTCGAGTTCGGCGGTCGCAGCTGTGGTTGGTCTCAAGGGCAGGTTTGTTGCTCCGGTCCTGGCGGTTGCTCCTCGTTGCGCTGTTGTTGGCATCAGCCGGAGCAGTCGATCCGAACACAGCTGGGCGGGTCTCGCCCCCTGACAACCTAGGGGGCCTTTGGGGTTGGCCCGGGTCATCGATGATCCGCAGCCGTACCCGTCGAGCACGCGATAGTCATTGTCGAGATCGAGGGCGAACGATTTGAGGTCTGGTCGCGAGGGTCGTGTGCGGCAACAACGTATGGGGAGTGGCGTGGCGGGCAATGGTGGGCTGAGTGGCATGCGGTGCCGCCCGGCGCGCGGAACGCACATCGCGTCGCCTGGCAACACGTGGTTGGTGAATCTGGGTGGACTGGGCGGGTGACATTCGGCCCGGTTCAGCGGTGGCTCGTGCCTCAAATCGTGTCCGAGCGGCCATCGAGAGGGCCGCGGCGACTCTTCCTGGCCTGACGGGGCCTCTTCAGGGGTCTCGTGGTGGGTGACGATCGTGACCAACCGCCAGAGATGATCGACAGATTCCGTGCCAGTGGATTGTCACACTTGACAGCCGTTTCCGGTCAGAACGTTGCGCGTTTTGTCCTGCGCGTGTGGGCCGTGTTGGCAGCTCCGACCGTGGCCTAGGTGGGTGGCCACACCGGCTCTGATTGCGTGGTTCGCTGCTCTCGCGATTTGAACCGTCGATTGTTCGAGCGGGAGTATGGCCGGGTTGTCGGCAACTGCCACCTGAGGCAGCGAGGCGCCGATGCGTATCTTGGCCATCGCTGTGGGTGGCTGGCCCCGGTCGACCCGCTGCTCATTTTACCCGGTCGGCTTCTGGCTCTCAGTTGGCGACCGGTGGGGTGATGTCGGTCCTTGGTTGGCTGCGCAGTTCAGTTCGACGCCAGCCCATTTGCTCTGCCAGTTGGCATAACGCTCGGCGCCAGGCCGGGTCGTGATACCGAGCGTGCTCGTTTTCGGTCGACTGCCACTTGTGAGCGTGCCGGCGAACTTGCTCGCAGTTTCGGTAGCCGGTGCGGTGATGCTCTACGGGTTGCCCGCCGGCCTGCTCGGTTGGAGTGCCGGCCGTGGCGCCAGCAGTCATGTTGCCCGCCCGTTTCGGCACGCGATGGGTCGACACGGTGGCGGGAAAATGGGGCCCGGATGGAACCGGACCCTCCGTGGCCGCTGGTTGGATGGGTGGTGATTGCCGCCGTGAGCGGCATCTTGCGATCGTGGGTGGCGCGACGCGATAAGAATCGAGGTCTCATGACGATCCATCTTCTAACGGGTGACGACGAGTCGGTTCTCCGAACCGCAGTTCACGACCTCGTCGACGGCTTGGTCGGAGAGTCTGACCGTTCGATGATGGTCGACGAGTTCAGCGAAGTACGAGCTGCGGCTGGTCGTCGATGCCGCTCCAAACGCCGCCGTTCCTGGCTGACAAGTTGAGTGGTCGTGGCTCGGGTATCGGCCGTTTCACTGCCGACGATGGCCCCGCTGCTCAACTATCTCGCCGACCCGGAGAGTTCGGACCTGGTATTGGTTGCCGGCGGGGTAGGCGGCGTTAGCTGTCTGATGCGGTGAAGAAGGGACCGTGCTCAACACGTCGCCACGCCGTGCGGAGCCAGGAACGGCGGGGTGGGTGGCCGATCAGATATCAGCCGCTGGGCTACGGATCAAACCGGACGCCGCCGCGCAGTTGAGTCGTTGGCTGGGTGAAGACGTCAGCAGCCTCGATGCGGAATCTTGGCGACGCTGAACCAGCACCTTCGGTGCAGATCACTCTTCACGTTCGCTGATATCGAGCCGTTCCTCGGCGAGGCGGTGGAGTTCCACCTTGGGATTTCTGCCAGATGCCCTCGGCAGGAGACACAACGAAGGCGCCTCACGCTGCTGGCCGGATGATGCACGGTGGAGGCCGGCACCATTGCAGATCATGTCGATCCTGCATACGCACTACCCAATCTTTTGAAGCTCGACGGGGCTGATGCTCGTAGCGAGCAAGATGCAATGGCGGCAACCGGTATCAAATCGCCGTACCCGGCGAAGAAGGCGCTGGCGAACTATCGGCGCCTTGGTCCTGCGTCGACAAGCGCGGTCGAACTGGTCGCACAAGCCGACCTCGACCTGCGCGGCGCAAAGGACCTGCCACCTGAACTGTGATGGACGTTCTGGTGGCGCGACTCGAAAACTGCGCCGCTAACCTTACGCTCAATTCAGCGTTCTCGTGATCTTACCGACGAGACGTCGGTAAAAGATCAGAACGACGGGTTGCGGGTCGGATTATGACCCGAGGAGGGGGCGGGTCATGCAGGTTGGGCCGCCTTCGCATCGGATGCAGAGTTCGTCGGGCCCGAAATACTGTGACGTCGCAGTCGGCTTCACGCATTAGTGCGACCGTTCCGGGAACCCGTCGACGGCAATCACCTGGCGCAGGGCCGTGGCCAGCACATTCAGGTTCAGCCGAGCTGGCCTCGAATTCGTCAGGAGCGGCAAGTTAGGTGTATCCCATATCGGCATCCGCTCGTAGAGAGCGATTGCATAGCGGTGTGTGACCAGTGCGAGATCGTCATCGAGTGGCTGACTACTGACATCAGATGCCACGCTTCCGGAGGAGGGCCCAGGTGGTAGGGGAGGTCGTATTCGGCGATCTCGATTCTCTGAGGCCCGAGAATGTGTGTGAGTTGGTCGATGCCGGGCTGGTTCGTTCGAAAGGTCCGGCCGACGGCGTGTCTTCGGGTCGGCCAGAAACAATCGCCGCCCTCAACCGTTCCCGGGCTTCGATCGTTCCGATGATCGGGATGCCCTGTGCTCGATAAGTCGGCGTGCAGCTCGGCTTCTCCTGAGCGGAGGGTTTGCCCAGTCGCAGGATGATCGCGCCCCACCCGGCACGATGAACGACGGGTCGTGGTGAACACCGAATCGGCAAGATCATCATTCGGGTCGTCGGGCATCATACGATCCGCCCTGGCGGCGGTCACGGCGTCGGCGTAAACACGGCGTACTGCTCATCCAGAGACGCGGGTCAGGAGCTCTTGTGTAGTGCCAACGGTTGTGGTCGGCAGTGCGCATTTGCCCCGGGTGTGCGCATGGCGACGCGCCGAAGTTGGCCAGCCATCGTAGTCGACTCCCAGGATTGGTTTCCTATTTCCTTGTCTCCTGTCGAGATCGGCAGTCAGATTCAGCAGGGCGAGGGCCTCCGCTGCGGCGACTGCAGGGTGCAGAACTCGCCATTGAGGTTTGCGACGGTCATGTCCGCGACCAAGTCAGGTTTCGTAGTCGGTGCCGTCCGAGCCCGACCCGGTTGGTGGTCGCACAGGCATCATGGACGAGGCAAGTGTCAGCCGAGGTTGCCGGCCATCCGAACGGTTGTCTCCGACGCACATGTTGGTGAAGAATCACTGCGACGACCAATCGGTGGACCCCGGCTCGCCGGAGCTGGAGTTCAATGAAGTGCCCACGAATCCACTGTTGACGTCTCACAACGATTCACGTCTTGCGGCTCAAGCCGTGAGCTCCACCTGGGAGGAGAACTTCAGCGGTGATGCATCTTCCGCAGTCGTGCCTCGTGAAAGCAACAGGCAGACCGCTCGTTCTCCACTGCGTGAGGAGATCGGCCATCACCCGTTCGGCGTTCGGGTTGTTGCCGCCCGGTGGCCCACCCCAATGCTCGAGTCGTCAACTCCTCTTGACGTCAATCAGGAGCAGAGCTGTCATCACCGAACTTCGGAATCATCGCAGCGCAAGCTACCGGCCAGTGAAGGCCATTTATGCCGGGATCGTCCCGGGCGCAAAGAACGCTTTGCGACCAGCGCAGCGTTCTCAATCTGGTGTTCGGTTGTGGCTCTCGCTCAGGCGGGGAGTTGACCTTTTTCACAGGCGACTCTTCTTGCAGAGCGGCGGTGTTCTTGTGGATGACTTGGAAGCAGCGCTGTCGATGCAGCCGCTTGGCGGGAGGCGCACGTCTTCGTCATTGGCGTCGGTGCCGATGCTGTCGGTGGCCTCTTTGGTGCGCGTCTTCATCTCGGTCTTGACAGCCTTGTTGCGCTCGTGGCGCTTGTTGTTCGTGAGAATCCGCTTTCTTTTGGCTCTTGATATTCGCCGTTTGAGAAACCTGCGTTCTTCTTTCTTCGATCGTCGAGTTCTTTGCCGGAAGGTATCGGGGATGCGACACCTGCTTCCGAACAGCCATGGGACTCTATCGGCCTGGCGCCATTGCCGGCAACGTGCCCATAGCGTTGCTCAGGTCATGAATCTCGACCTCATCCGGAATTTCTCGATCATCGCGCACATCGAGTCATGGAAATCATTGTCTGACCGGATCTTGGGATCACCGGAGTCGTCGATTTGCGGGAGATGATCTCAGTACCTCGACTCGATGGACCTCGAGGCGAGCGGGGGATCACGATCAAAAGGCGCAGAATGTTCGGGTCCCTGGAATGGTTACACCTTTCACCTGATCGATACGCGGCCATGTCGATTTCGGTTACGAAGGGTGGGCCGCAGCCTTGCTGCCTGGCGTGAGCGTTGTTCTGGTGGTCGACGCCGCACAGGGCATCGAGGCGCAGACACTTGCCAACTGTTGTTACCTCGCGCTCCGAGAATGACATGATTGTCGCGGCGCTCAACAAGATCGACTTCCCGCTGCTGATCCTGGATCGGTATGCGAGTGAGATCGAGACCATCTTGGGCATTCCGCCGAGGCGATTATTCGGATGTCGGCCAAGACCGGAGGGTGTTCCTGATCTGCTCGATGCGATCGTCGAACAAATTCTCCCCCAACAGGCGACGCGTGCGCCATTGCAGGGCTTGATCTTCTGACTCCCAATTCGACCAGTACGGTGTCGTGTCCAGCGTCAGAATCATGAACGGGCGTCTGGAGTCGGGCTCCGAAGCTCGAGTTCATGCAGACCGGAGCGAATCAGAAGCCATCGAGGTCGGTGTGCGCGAGCCCGAACCTGCACCCGTTGACGTCCTCGGTCCCGGTGAGGTCGGGTACCTGTCGCGGGATCAAAGGACGTTGGTGATGCACGGTCAGGCGAACCGTCACGACTGCATCGGGTGGCGCACTGAGATGCTGCCCGGCTACCGCGACAAACCGATGGTCCCTCCGGGTCTGTTCCCGATTGATGGTGACGACTCGGGCTCCTTCGAGAGTCCTCGACAAGCTCAAACTCAATGATGCATCCATCACCCATACCGGAGTCGTCGGGGGCTCGGCTTCGGATTCCGTTGTGGATTCCTCGGTCTGCTGCACATGGAGATCGTCAAGAGCGTCTCGAGCGTGAGTTCGGATTGGCGCTCATTGCCACGGCACCGAGTGTCGAGTACCAGTTGACTCGCACCGATGGGTCAAATGAACTCATCGACAACCCGGCCGATCTTCCCGAAGCTCAGAAGATCGAGACGATCGAAGAGCCCAAGCTGTCGATCATCACACCGACCGTACACGGGTCCATTGATGGAGGCTGTCAGTCGAGGCGTGGCGAAATGAAGCGGATGGAGTATCTGTCGCCTGAACGCATGGAACTCGTGTACGGTGCCGCTGGCGAAGTGGTCGTCGTGTTTCTTCGATCAGATGAAATCGCGTACCAAGGGTATGCGAGCCTCGACTATGAACTCGCCGGCCACCGGCCGTCGAACCTGGTGAAGGTCGACCTGCTTCTCAACGGTCAGCCGCGCCGACGCCTTCTCGACGATCGTGCACTGCGATTCAGCCTACCAGTACGGCAGATCGCATGGAGAAGTTGAAAAGAGCTGATCCCCAGGCAGATGTCTGACGTGCCGATCCAGGCTGCGATAGGTGGCAAGATCATCGCCCGCGAAACTGTGAAGGCGAGGCGTAAGGACGTCACTGCGAAGTGCTGGCGGCGACATCACTCGTAAGCGCAAGCTGCTGGAGAAGCAGAAAGAGGGAAGAAGATGAAGTCGATCGGCCGAGTCGAAGTGCCTGGCGACGTCTTCTTCATCAAGCCCTCAAGCTCGACGACTGAGCGCGCTGTCTGCAGTGGCGTCCACCTTTCGTTCACTGCGTTACCGAAACGCGAGGGCTGTTCTTCGCCGGTCTGGCGGTCTCGAATGTAGGCACATGGCTGCAGCTGACGGCCATGTCGCTGCTCGTGTACCAGCTGACGGGCGAGGCGATGCGGTTGGTATCGCCGTCGCGTGCAGTTCCTGCCGATGCTCCTCGGCGCTTGGGGCGGCGGTCGCCGATACTCGACAAGCGACGAATGGCGATTCTGACGCAAGCGGGCTTGCGGCCCAGGCATTGGTGCTGGGTGTACCTCGACCTGTCAGGGTCATCGTAATCTCGAACTCGTCTACGTGATGTCGTTGGTGCTGCATTGTCAACGTTCGACAATCCGGCTCGCCGAGGTCTGGTCACCGAACTCGTCGACACAGAAGACATCCTGAATGCGACGTCCTTGAACACTGCGTCGCCGGTTGGCTCGCGGATATTTGGTCCTGCACTGGCTGCGGATTCTCGTCGCGACAATCGGAACTGGCTGGTGCTTCATTCTCAATGGGGTGACGTTCGCCGCGATCATCTTCTCCCTGGTGCGATTCGACCGGCGAGATGTTTGTGATGCCGCGTCAGCCAGGGCGGTCATCCGGTCCGCGAGGCGCGTTTTATCGTCGGCCGCCGGGACATTCTCGTCGTGCACCGTGACGCTGCTGGTCGTGAGCGTTCGCCTTCCAACCACCGTGGTGCTGCCAAGCTGGCCGACGAGCGCTGGGGTGGGAGCGAACGTTCGGGCAGCGTTCTCGCTGTGATGTCGATTGGATCACTGACCGGTTTCGCTTCTTCTGAACGCGATTCCATCCCGAGTCACGATGCGCTGGTTCATGGCGAACATCGTGCTGGCGGTAGCGGGTTTGGCCTGCGTGGCACCCTCGATCTGTTGGCGTTCGTCTGGGCGACCCCCACTCGGCGCTGGCGGTGCTGGGTTACCGCTAATGCAATCACCAGCAGGAAAGCCCTGCCGACATGCGTAGCCG
Organism: Chiridota heheva; assembly: GCA_020152595.1. Lineage (NCBI taxonomy): Eukaryota > Metazoa > Echinodermata > Holothuroidea > Apodida > Chiridotidae > Chiridota > Chiridota heheva. The sequence continues at coordinate 17,716 of JAIGNY010001503.1, forward strand.
CCTGATGGCCCTCCAGGCCGTGGCATTCCTTTGCAGCTCGACTCGGTCGGGGCCCGATCACCGGATTCGTCGCCGACGCCTGGAGCGCCGAGTGGGCCCTCGCCTGCAGCAAAGCGTCCGTAAGCCTGATCTGCGTTGCCGTAGCAGGTTTTACTGGATCACGAGCTCCGCCGAACTAGCCCCCGCCGCCATCAGTCGAGACGAATGGGTCAGACCCCATCCGTCTCAGGTTGAACGCTGACGGCCGTTCTCTGATTCGATCCCCGGCGGAGGTTGCGCCCATTCAGCTTGGCACTTCTATCGAGTTCTTGACTAAATACCGAGATTTCTTCTGGTGTCGATCCACAACCTCAAACATCCGCAATTATTGACTAGCGTCTGATAACGCGCATCTTTGGAGGAATGGGTTAATCCACATCAACAAAAAGGGGACGTCGATGAGGCGTCAAGCCGATACTCGCGGTGTCGATCGCATTCGTGCTCGTCGCCGCGGCTTGTAGCAGTTGATGACGATTCTTCCGATACGTCGCAAGCCAGCGACGACACGGTCGCAGCAAGTGACCAGAAGCGTCAACGGTGGACGAAGCGGAAGCCGCCGATGAAACGGCCGACGAGGCGTGGCCGCCGATGAGTCGGCCGACACCGGCGACTCGCCATGTGGTCTGGAGTTCAGGAAGAGGCCACCGGAGATCCGATCGCCGTCGGTGCGATCGTTGGGGCGACAGGACCTGCAGACTTCAGCTCCGTCAAGTCCGCTGCCGCATATTTCTCATGTGTCAACGCGAATGGTGAATTGATGGCCGACCAATCAACTACATCGTCGAAGACGATTCCTGGGACCCCGAACTAGCAACGAGCTTGGCCCGAGGCCTGGTCGAGGACGACAGTGTCGTCGATGATCGCCAGTACGAGTTCGTCAGTGTGGCGCCAACGCCGGTACTACGAGGACAACAATGTTGTGGTCGTTGCCGGCGTTGGGGGTGCCACGTGAGTGTTTCAGCCGCAACATTGCGCCAACGGGCCGAGTCCACGTCTCAGTGGCATCGGTGCTACTCAGTATGCGCTGGAGCAGAATCCGGACATGACGACGCTGGCCTGCCTGGCGAACGCCATTCCCAACTGGTGGTTGGGTGTGGTGACGGAATTGTCGCTTGGGGCGATGAGAACGGCGTCACTGTTGACTGTATCGGCTCCCGATGGCAGCGATCTGGAAACAGTACTGCAAGGCGATCGAGTCTGACCCCTGGACGCAGCGGTCACGATCGATCCGGCTCCGGCGATGATTGCGTACCTCAACATTGCAGAGCAGCAGGAAGACGATCGTCCCTGGTATGGCGCAACGTCGGCATACGACCTCGCGTTCCTGCGGCTGTTGGGCCTACTGGGTAGATAATTACTGGGCCCAGATCGAATTGGCGCCCCTTGATAGCGAAGGGCGCCGACAATCAAGCATGGGTACAGCTGATGGATGATTTCGAACTGCTGACGATCCTCGCGACAGCTTCTCGCAAGCTGGATTCGTTGCGGCAAGATCTTCGTCGACACGATGCTTTCGCTTGATGCGGCTTCGATCGATCGACACCGTCACCCGGCGTTGATCATGTTTCCAGATTTCGAGACCGACATCCTTTGCGACCCGTGGTACTTCGGCGAAGCCGATCTTCACAACGCGAACCATGCCGGCCGAGTTGTGCAACTCGTCGCCGGGAATCGGTTGGGAAACAGTCAAGGACTGCTTCGACGTCGAGGATCCAGACTCGCGCCGATATACGCGGCAGAGGGTTAATCACTTTGCGGCGGCGAGTATCGTACCAGACGATTGCGAGACAGCTCATGCCTGACCTCGGACCATTCCTGGTCACAGGGATGGCGATGGGATCGGTGTGCGTTGTCGGTGTCGGACTGGTTGTGCTCTACCGAGCGACAGCGACGCTCAACTTCGCCACCGGCGCCATCGGCCGCCGTAGGCGCTCTGTGCGTGGGATCTGATTGATTCCGGCCTCCGAGCCCCTGGCGTGGTTCGCGTGCATCGTGGTCTCGACACTGTTGTCACTTGCCTGCAGTCGTCGCCGAAACTGGCTGATCGCGACCTTGCGACCAAGGCAATCTCGACCGTAGGTTTCATGCTGCTGGTCCTCGGTTTCGGCCTGTGGCGGTGGCCTGATATTCCGCGCTCCCTTCACGCTTCCGACCAGCGACCACGGGTTCTGGATCTTCCGAGTCCGTGTGGTGTGGACCAAAGTCATTGCGCTTGGCTTGGCGATTGGTGTCGCCATTGGAGTGAACCAGTATGTGAGCGCACAAGGTCAGGTCTGCATATGAGTGCCGCGGCGGACGACCCCGGCTTCTCCGACATGCTTGGAATTCGAATCAACCGCGTTGGGCGCTATCGCGTGGGGAATATCTGAGCGCTCGCCGGAATCAGTGCCTTACTGATTGCCGATCTAGTTCGCCCGAGGCCGTGGCGCGTTCCTCGTCGTACCGGCGATAGCGGCAGCGATCCTTGGCCGGATGTCCTCATTGATGGGTGTGGTGATCGGTGGGATCGCAATTGGTGTTGCTGAAGCGGTGTTGGCTCCTTTCGACAGTGTCAGCGCTGCACTGCGGCGTGGTTCCATTCGTCGCGATCGTGTACTTGATGTGGCGTCAGCGATGCTGTTGTCACGTCGTTGGCGGTGTCCCAGCGGTGACGACTGAGACCTCGGCTGTCACGCAAACATCTCGTGGCTATTTCGGTATTCGGGGCGGCAGGTGATTCTCGTCGCGCCGTTGCTTTCCTCGTTGGTGGTGCCCAGCTACTTCGGCGCGTTGGCTGTCAACTGGACGTCGACGCTCGTCTTCGCCATGGCAGCGGCTGGGATCGGCTTGTTGCGCAGCCGGCGGGCTGGGCCTTACGCAGGTTGCGTTGATCGGTGTCGGTGGGTGGATCGCGCTTCGCTTGGAGTTCGCATTCGACCTTCCGTTTCCCGTCGTGGTATTGGCCAGCGGCATAATCACGGGTCCATTGGCGTGGCGATCAGCTTGCCGACTCTGCGGCTCAGCGGGCTGTATCTCGCGCTGGTGACGCTGATGGTGGCCGCTTGGGTATTGCGGAGATTTTTATTGCGACGATTCCTGAACGGTGGCTCGGGATTTCTGGGCTACCAGTCATCTGGCGATCTCGAACGGATGAATCGTCCGGCGGTGCGACGTCGGATCCTGCATATTTCCGTCGTGTTGCTCGTCACCGTTGCCTGCTTTTTGCTCGTCTGGTTTCACGACTCGCCAAGCCAGGTCGTGCGCGTGGCGGCTGATTGCGCAAAGCGAAGGCCGTACTCGACCGGGATCAACGTCACGCTGTACAAGACTTGGGCGTTCACGCTGTACCTTCTTGGCCGGAATCGGTGGTGCAATGTTCGCCGCCCAGCTCGCAACTGGGGCCCCTCATCATTCCAGACGATCGATTCTCTCCTTCTCTTTGGTCTTGTGTTGCGGGTGGTGCATACCACTGGAGCGGATGGGTCATCGGGTGATCATCTATAAGGCATTCCCGGCTTTCCTGGGTGATCGCGACTTGAATGGTCATATCGCCACGATGATTGCCGGAGTTGCTCTGATTCTGAACCTCGTGGCCGCACCGCGTGGAATCGTCGGAGGTTGGGCGGCTCATCGCGGCTCGGCGTGGGGGCACGGAGTCGGACAAGTGATCTCGATCACCGACCTGACGATCTCTTTCGGTGCCGTGCGGCCGATCGACCGCCTGACCTTGGAGTATCGAGGCCCCGACTCACGGAATCATTGGGCCGAATGGGGGCAAGACACGCTGCTCAACGCTCCAGCGGGTTCGTTGTTCCAGACGAGGATCGATCGTCGCGTTCGGAGACAGTTTGACGGGTCTTCTGCGCGCCAGCGTGCGAAGTGGGGATTGCGTCGTACGTTTAAAACCGAACAGCTCGCTGAAGACCTCACAGCCAGTGAGAACATCGAGATTACGCTCGACCATTGCGGAGGTCGCGACTGCGCTCGGTTGATGAGGCGTGCTCAATCGTCGGTCTGGACCGGCCGGATCGCTTCGTCCGCGACCCTAACAACGATCGATCGCCGTCTCACCGAGATCGCTCGGGCTGTGGTCGGGGAGCCCCGTCTAATTCTCATGGACGAGCCGGCCGCTGGCGTGAGCGGGCTGAACGTAGTCAGCTCGTCGAACTGCTCAGCAACCTGCCGACGAATTCCGGGTGCATGGCTGGTCGTGATCGATCACGATGTCGAATTGATATCGGCGGTGTGTGAAACGATGACTGCTCTCGACTTCAGGACGCTTGTCAGCGGGCCAACGGCGGCAAACTCTTGAGTGACCCAATGGTGGCCGAGACATATCTCGGTGGCGCAGCGTGGACATGTTGAGCATCGAGAATTTGACCGTACGCCGCGGCAACAAAGAGGTCGTCAGGTCGCTGTCGCTCGAGGTGAATGCAGGAGAGGTGACTGCGCTGCTCGGTGCCAATGGCGCCGGTAAGAGCTCTCTGGTGCTGGCTCTGGTTGGTCGTCTGCCGTTGTTGCCGGCACGGTGATGCTGGACGGTGTGCCGCTCAAAGACTACTCCGGCCCTTGTCGCGTGTAGAGCCGGCTGGCAGCTGTTCCGGAGGGCCACCAGGTTCTCCCGGAGTCTGAGCATTGAGGACAACCTCCCGTGCTGCGGTGCTCCGAGCCTCATCGTGAATCGTCGCTTGTCACTGAGGTGTTCTGAACTGTTCCCGGAGCTCGCTCAACGATCAGAGCAACGCAGGGTCGGCGTCAGGGGCAACAGCAGATGCTGGCGATCGGTCAGGCCCTTGCTTCGGACCCGAAATATTTGCTGATCGACGAACTGTCTCTGGGCCTTGCGCTGATCATCGTGCACTCTGACCCCGGTTCTTGCCGAGATTGCCGAGCGCAGTGTAGGCGTGCTCTTGATCGAGCAATGCGCGACCGTTGCACTAGCCATCTCAACATGCAGACCGTGATGGATGGGGAGAGTTTGGCGTGGTCGGGCGACGCCACCGAGTTGATGGACAACCTGAGCTGCTTCACGGTGTGTACCTCGGTGGTCGGCATCCAGCACTGAATAGGTGAGAGCTGCAAGAAATATCGTTTTCACTGTCTGTTCTCGTTAGGTGAGGCTGACTCCGAATATCGCGGGATATTTGTGCTTGTCTGGCGGCGTTCGTCGCCAGCAGTGATTGTCTGAGTGTTGTGAACGTGGATCAGCCCGCGATGGCCAGGAATCCGATATCGATGAGTCGAGCTTGACCCGAACAAGCGGTTCGTTCGCATCACGGGTATTCCACAACAACGAGCTGATCGAGTTCGATTTCTCGATTGCGAGCCAAGAGCTATACATCGAGTTGGTCCTGCCGTTCCAGGCATTCCAAGATTTCTGTGCTCGAAACGAAGTCGCTCATCTCACCCCGGAGGAAGCATCAGGGTCGACTACGACCGAATGAAGTGGCGCTACGGGCAACCGGGAATCGACCAGTAGCCAAATCCTGATCCGGTTCGACCATGAACCACTAGGGAGGAAAGTCCATGCATATTGATATCAAGGCCAAGGAAGTCAAACCCGTACGGTACAGCCACATCGTTATGATTCAAAGACCGACCGGCCACGCGATACCAAGAGGCGGTTCTCGACATCCAGCCCGTCGACAACTTCCACTACCGCCGACGTGGCAGCCTGACAAGGAGTTGTACGACCGACTCGCACAGCTATCACGATGGAGATTGGTACAAGTTCCTCGATCCCCGTCAGTTCTATTACGGCAATTACACGATGACTCGAGCTACTCCAGCAGGCTTCGGCCGACGAGAATTTCAAGTTTGTCGAGAAGCGGAATCCCTCCTCGGTCTGGTGCCCGACACGGCCAAGCGGACGATCACCGACTTCATTGTTCCTTTGCGCCACCACGAGTGGGGCGCCAACATACGAACAACTATCAAATCTGCGCCATGGGCTGGCGCGCATCGATAAACTTCTGTGGCGGCAATGCATGGCTCAGATCGCCTCGGGAACGCTCAGTACATCACACGCATCGCCTGGCAATGTCGGACAACGATCCTACGATCCTCGATTCTGGGCCTGTCCGACTGGACGGGAAAGGAAGTGTGGCAGGGGGGCTCCGCAAAGTGGTCGAGGACAGCCTCGTCGTCGACGACTGGTTCTGGAGTTGTTCGTTGCTCAGAACCTGGTGATGGACGGCCTCGTGCACGAGGTGTTCTTCGGCACCTCGAGAAGGTGCTCAACGCGGTGCTGCTACTTACTCGATGCTCATGGAGTTCATCGTCAACTGGAAGACAAGGAGTCGTCGAGGTGGGTCGACAGCCCAGATTGCCATAGCGGTGGAGAGAATGCCGAGAATGCGGCGCTGTGAATGGTTGGTACCAGAAGTGGTTCGAACAGGCACAAGCCGGCCGTCGCTCTTCTTGCAGAAGGCGCATTTGACAATGGTTCGAAGTGATGGCCGAGCGTCACTCGAGCCTGGAAGCTCGAGCCGCAAAAATCGGCGTGAGCGTAAGGAGGCGATCAAGATGAGCACGGATTTTCCTGGCCCTCCAAGATGGGATGAAGCACGCCCCATCGTCGCGCCATCCGAAAGAACAACCCCAACGCCCAGGTCGACCATCAACCAGCGATGATCCGCATCACGGCGGAGGGTGAACTGATCATCAAAGCGAGACGGTCGCCGAAATCCGGGGCCGACTGGAATCCAAGACATCCAGCTCACCCTCATCTCGTTCGGGGACACGTTGGACGAAGACGACGACTATTTCAGAATTTTCTGGCAGGACTGAGAGTAAGGAACCGATGGCCAACAGAATGAACATGCGCGACCGCTACACACATGACCCGACTGGGTTGGAAACCAGCTACCAGCCGATGGAGAAGGTGTTCCCGGCACGACCAGTATGAGGGCATCAACGTCCACAACTGGAACGACTGGGAAGATCCATTCCGATGACAATGGACTCCTACTGGAGAGTACCCAGGGCGAAAAGGAGAAGAAGCTCTATGCGATCAGCGGATACCTTCTCCCAGAGCAACGGTCACTGGACATCTCCCAGACGCTCGATACGTCAACGCTCTGAGCTCTTCTCCAGGGTGTGTCCCCACTCCGAATACCAGGCCCACCGTGGTTTCGCCCGCCAGTCGTCACTTCACCGGCGAAGGTGCACGAGTGGCGTGCCAAATGCAGTCCCTCGACGAATTGCGGCACGTAGACCCAGGTTCACAGGAATGAGCCAGTACAACAAGTATTTCGATGGATTCCACGAATTCCCCTGGTGTACGATCGGGTCTGGTATCTCTCGGTACCGAAGTCGTTCTTCGATGACGCGAACAGCGCCGACCCTTCGAGTTCATGGTGGCCATCGGGTTCTCTCGTTCGAGTACGTCTTCCTTCAACCTGCTGTTCGTCCCGTTCATGTCCGTGCCGCCTACAACGGCGACATGTCGACCGTCACGTTTGGGTTCTCGGCGCAGTCCGACGGGCCGTCACATGACCCTCGGCCTAGAGGCAATCCGGTTCATGCTCGAACAGGACGAAGACAACGTGCCGATCGTTCAACGCTGGATCGACAAATGGCGTGGCATTGGCTGGGGTGCTCAGCTTGGTCAGCGCCATGATGGATTACATGCTTCCAGAGAGCCTATGTCTTGGAAAGAAGCATGGGAGATGTACTTTCGAAGAAAAAATGGGGGCACTGTTCAACGACCTGGCGCGGTACGGCATCACAGTCCCTAAGCTATGCCGAGATCTGCGCCAGGGAAAAGGACCATCTGAGCCACCAGGTATGGGGCATCCTCTACAACCACACTGCGGCCGCAGGCGATTCCATACCTGGATGCCAGACGACGCGAAGATGAACTGGCTGTCGGAGAAGTACCCGGACACGTTCGACAAGTTCACCGCCCTCGCTTCGAATACTGGCGTGACCAGGAAGAAGCCGGCAACCGGTACACTACTCACAGACGCTGCCCGCTCGCCTTGCCAGACCTGTCAGATTCAATGGGGTTCACCGAGCCCGATGATCCGACATTGATTTCTTACCGCACTGCTGACTACGGCGGAAACAAGTATCACTTCTGTTCGGACCCGTGCAAGATCTTCACCGATGAGCCAGAGAAGTACTGCCAGGCATGGATGCCGCCGCAGCAGATCTTCCAGGGCAACTGTGGTGGCGAAGGGTTGCCGGCGGTACCTGATCATTACAAGTTCAACCTCGGTGCCGACAACATGGACTATGTGGGTTCTCCGGACGAGGCCAATTGGAAAAAGTGGAAAGGGCTTGATGACGCCAGCGATGGCGAAGTCAAGGCCAGTTGAGGAGAGGCAAGAGATATGGCTGTAATAGCAATTGGTGACTACCCCGCTCGGCCGAGATGGCGTCGAGAATTTTCATGGCAACCAGATGGTTATCGTCGGTTGGGATCATCACCTGATGATCTCGTCGCCGATGGCGTTCCCTCTGCCCGGAATGCCTTGGGGGCACTGGTGAGTGGTGATGCCGGTCGCTTTGGTGCTCATCCGGAATGGGAGCAGATCGACTGGTCGACTGTCGAGTGGCAGCTCGACGGTAAAACCATTCACCCCGAACCTCGAGGCGAGTCTCGAGGACAACGGTGGCCACAAATCGGTGATCAGGTTC
>JAIGNY010001504.1:0-24664 GCA_020152595.1 Chiridota heheva
TGCCTGTTCAAAAGTACTAGCGTACCTAAAGCAATTTACGCATATGTGGACAAGCATACAATTGTGAGAGACGAACAAGTTTTGAAATCTTTGCTTCGTTTAAGATTTATTATTGATTCAACAACAAATGGACGGACGAATGGTAAAGATGCCCTATTCACCAAACTACATTGGTAAGGGGAGTATTATCCTATTCTTGTGAAATATTGTCTGATTTTCTTGAAACTGTCCACATAAAAATTCTAATTTTTGTCAAATTCATTTCTCCACTTCACACCAAAAGGCAAACTGTCCCAACATTTTCTAGAGAACAAGAATGATGGCGTAAATAAAATTTTCATACTCGATCGATCTTGCAAAAAGTTAGTCTAAATATTATAACTTTTGCAGAATATATGCATCAAAATTGTCATGTTTCAATGATTGATTTCAATATTTCCCCCAACCTGAGTATGCTTATATGACCAAACGTTCACATGATAAAACAAAGTTTAAGGCACACACACACAAATAATGTTGGTCATCTTTGAATTACAACCTTTGGTTGGTAGGTTGATGAAGTTTAAAGATCTTTGGACATGTAGCAATTTCTGTATTGTTTGAAAGATAATTCAAATCTGACCAGATCAGTTTTTTAATTCAAAAAGAAAAAAAAAGAAAAAAAAATCTTTTTTAGTTTTTGAGTTATGGCTAATCAAAGGCTCCATAAGTTTTGGTCAGAATTTGCTGCACTGGCCGCTTCAAAGAATTATGATAGACAATTAAAAAAACAAAGGATTTTACAAAAGAAACTGATTTTTATGAAATATTTTGCTACTATGATGGTTTTTAAGCTCATCTTGCCTCTTTACAGCACCACAACAACAATGGTCAAGTAGTGCCAGAGAGATTACATTATGTCAGAGGTGAAGAAATTAAAGGATGAGAAAGGAGGGGGTCAAAAAATACAATGATTTTTATTCCATCCAATCTGATTGGTCCATTGGTCTTTACTAAGTTTAACTTTATCTCTGCAAATACTCACCTGCATCATGAAGATTGATTTCTATCTTTTCTGAAAAGTAAAAAAACAAAAAACAGAAGAAATAACCCTTTTAAAAAAAGTTAAAACTCAGTCAAAGGCACCCTTTGCTATGTTATGTTATCACTTTACGTGTCCAGTTTCTTTAAATTCTTAAAACTATTATCAATAAATTAAAGAAACCGGATTTTCTTGGAGATATCTTGAATATATTCAATGCACGGTGGAAAAGTAACTTTTATGCTGATTTGTTGACTGCTGTGCTGTATACTTCATCAATGACGATAAAAAACCCATCGTCATACCATATTTTTTTTTACAAAATAGGGCCATTATTTGTTGCAGTGTTAAAGGCTGTTGCAACCAAATGCATCACAGCAAATGTTGTTTAAAAACGAAATTGAATAAGAAAAGAGAAAGACACATACTGACCTCTTGCTTTTGTAGATGTGTATCATATGGCCTTTCAAATGACAAATGAAATATAATTCCAGGTCTTTCTTTTAAATCCACTACATAAGACAGAAGTGACCATGCGCGTGGTCACTTCTATCTTATGCTTGCAAGCTTCAGATAGTCATCACTTGTATGAAATATGAAACTGTTATATCTAATATTCATCCCTGGTCAAGTTACAATCTACAAAGAGTTTAATATCTTCAAACAAAAATCTTCCGTTTACTCTTCACACTTTTTGGAGAATCTTTTTACCCAAACCTCAAGGCATAGCTCTGAATGACAGCTTCAACTGCTTCACTTACATAACGTAGCTAACCTAAACAGAACAAACCATTGAGTATCTTCGGTGGATGCTTGGATAAGACTTTAACCACAAAGGTATGCAGATGAAGATAGAAATATTAGGCATGATTATTCTCTGGAATTAGAAAAACATGCATGCACTAACACTGATTAAAGGCTGTTACACACCGAACGCGAAGCGGCGAGCGATTTTTTAAACAAAATTGAATAAAATAAAGGAAAAGGAACATGTCCACCTTTTGTTTTCAGAGAAGGATCATTATCGCATGGCTATTTAGATGATAACTGAAAATTGATTGAAAGGGCATTTCTACACCCATTAAAGCAAAATTCGCATCGCGCCCCACTAAAGCGAATTTCTCCACAGTTTGAAAAAAAAAGAAGCATTTCTAACAAATTTAACAGTATCATCAAAAAGCCTCAATTGTAACTTTATCGTGTGTAATCAAAAATCAAGGCATCTTTTAATATTTGTTTCCTATATGATTATCTACAAAATTGCTCGTCGCGTCGCGTCCGGTGTGTTTCTGCCTTAACAGTTCCTACGATTACATGATTGCTCATCATTATCCTTTATTTAAAAGCCAGATATCTTGTTAACGTGGAGTTGCAATTACAATACAAGCCAATGCTTCTGATTGGTCAAAGTATTTACACAATTACTAACAAACCAATCAATTATCCCTGTGGAAGCGATGTTACTATCACATCAGACTAATTACTGGTGATGGGTCAAGGATTTTTCTTGAGACAAGATTCCATCTTTAAGAGGCCATGTCACTTTAAGCTTGCAATTGGAACTATATATATCTCAAGGGGAATGCATTATTTGAAATGAGCCCCCAACTGGAACATTTACAAGCTCGTGGAACAAAAACATCTGGATTTGAGGATGAAACAAGCTCACTGCAAACAGGACAAGCTCACTGCTAGCTAATTAAGATTTTTACCAGTGACTAGGTCACAACTGACCTCACTAAGTACGGCAATAAGCCACACCCACCACAGCAAAGTGGTAATTAGTTAGAGCTAACATCAAATCTGCAATCATGCATTACCAATGCATTGACGTTTAGATGTTCATGTGGCCTGCCATAAGTTTTGATCCATTTATGGCACTTCTTCCGATTTTTAAAGTGTTTAGCAATAGGAATAAACAAAATTATGTTTGCTAACTATTCTGGGTAAAAGGAATCGGATTTACAAAGCCCGTAGCGGGCTCGTAAGTGCAATTTTTGTTCACCATTTTGTCGTCACTCAATCTGTGTGTGTAGAACTTTGTTTTGTGCAGTATATCGCATTGACTGCGTGAGCACGTGCTGCTATAGCTGGCTGTACTATACCACATAGGATTTTTTCCCCACTTAGCTAGTGATTGGTTGAAAAAACTGTCAATCATCTAACTTAGAGCAATTAATTAGCTAAGAGCAAGCTCATACAACTTATAATGAGCTTGCATCTTTATAGAGGAATGCATGGATAGCAAAAATGACATTGCAAAGGCTTACCAACACATGCACCATGCACTTACCAATCTCAACTTGGCTGAAATTTGCTCTGCAAGTTTCACTTTAATTGTTTAAAATGTAATATTCTTGAAGGAGCCATTATGGGTCTCCTTTATCATCCAGATACTCAGCAATTTTCAAAATGCGAACAGGAGGAAATTATTGTTGAAACATAAGAGTATGTAGATGCTCAATTACATTGGCATAAATAAACAGGAATAAATCAGCAGAAACATCATGGGTGCATAGAACAATTATGTCAGTTCATTAATAGATTTTTTGTTTTGGCTTCATGAACTAATAATGTCAAGGCCAGACATATCATGTCAAAACCCTGGATTCCCTTGACAGGGGTTAAGACATTGCATCCTCCAATTACAGTATCATATTTGTCTATGGTTGAAAAGAAGCAACAGCATGCATATCATTTGTAACTTAATGATGATTGTAATGAATATAATGAAGTACATTAATTGGACACCCCACGAATGACAAATAATTAGGTTTCATTTAGAGTTTAATTAGATGCAGACAGACAAAAGGAAAGAGGTTGAGGTGAAGACATTAAGAACAAATAATAGCGACGTGAAGATTTAACTGTGAAAAGCATATTTCGGGGTGTAGATTCTTTGACTACAAAGGGTCTTAAAGTAAAACTCGTTTACACAGCTTCTTGTATTTTTTTAGTTCCTGTTCTGTGCAACACGCTTCACTGTGAAGATATAAACACGAATACACTTCTTAAATACTTGTCTGTAAAGCATGTTAAATTAATATAAACAATGATTTGAAATTAATGCTACCCTCTATAATAATGGTGAAATATTCTGAAACGTCTCCTTCGTTCCAATCACAAAGATACTAACATCGTAATACATTCTGCAATGTCGCCATCATCCAGTGTCTAATTTTAGCCGGGGAAGACCAGAATACACATTTTCTGAATAGCGCCACCAGTCACGGCGTGGCTTGACCTAATCATAACGAGTCACGAGTCACGAGTCATCAAGCACTCGTTCATGACCTTGCATAATAATCGCACAAACGGAACCCAATTCACCACCCCATTACAACTCGTGTTCCAAATGAACAGGTTAACTTGAAATATGAATATCATATACAATTTAACGATGATCAGAAATGTGAATTTGCCATAAATTCAAGGAATGATAGATCGTAAAAGAGTCAGTTACCTACGGGTCATTGTACTACAATTCACATATAACGTTAATACGACTCGAATATCAACGATGACATTAAATTGTTGATTAAACACCATAATACTGACACATGTAAATCTAAACTGATGAAAGATAATTATCATGAATATGATTACAACTCACCAACTATTTGACCACCACGACTCTCTCAAATCAAAGAGCTTCTACATATGGAGTTCTAACGGTCGTAAAACGTAGCAATAGGTGTAGCCGCCGTCGTAAAACTCCCTAAATCACTTATCGGAGGTCGTAAAAAACCCTCATTAAATCCTTTCACACCATGCGCTTTGACACCTCTCGTGGAGCTGGCCTGATTACGTAATAGGTGTACCAACTTGTGTGTAACGCATCGTATATACACAGTATATATATATATATACTACATTTCTTGGCAGTTTGAGGTTTTAAAGTGAACAATATTTGGGCTTACGGAAAAGGAAAGAAGCTTTTGTCTTCTGACTTACCATATAACATGTACTAAGGCAAATGTCTTTTACCACTTTTCAAAAAAAAAAAAAAAATCAGTACTTTTGGGGGAAAATTTGCCTCCTCCTTTCACACACACTTTTCAAATGAGAATTACGGCCCTAGCTGGGTACTTGCCAAACAGTATGTAGGCCTAACATTACTCGCTGTGAGTACTCACTCTGGCATTGACAAATTCCGAGCCAGATTTGTTCACGGGGTTGGTGGGGAATGAAGCAAGTGAAAATGGTTTATGTCAAACACAAGTGAGGACCAGGTACTCACCCTGTGAGTACTACAATTAGTCACCCTATATGACATTTACCCACTACGAGGAGTACCCACTCTTGATATTGATCAAATCCGAATCAGACTTGTTCACAGGGGTGGGGAATGAAGTGCAATGGGCTTTTATCAAACACAAGAGGCCAGGTACCCACTCTGTGTGACATTTACCCACTACAAGGAGTATCCACCCTATGTGACATTTTCCCACTACAATGAGTACTCGCCATACTGTATGTGATATATGTCAGAGTACCAACTCTGACATTGATTAGTCCAGCTTGTTTATTGAGGTGAGGGAATGAACCACCACGATGAACTCTAGAGGACCAGGCCAATGGGCGGGATACACCTTTGTCCCCCTCAAATTCAGTCTATATGGGTCCCAGGCGAAAGCTCTATTTGTTTGGTGGTCTTGGGAAAGTGACTGCATGGAATTCAGGATTCTGTGAAATTTTGCCTTAAAGGGGCCTTGCCTCATAGCCCCAGGACAACAGTATATACCAGCTAGGTATAAATTTACAAGTCATTATTAATCTCCACCCCTACCAACACCAAAAAGGACAATAGAAAGCAAACCAGTAGTCAAAACAAGATTTATTGAAATAGATCAACTTCTGCAAAAGAATATACTCAAGTATCAAGATTGATCTCCATGAATGCAAAATAAACGATTATGAATTTTGCAGCACTTCTTACCAGGGAAAAATAGAAACTAATCATTCCAAAGGTATCCAATTATGATATGCATTACACCCACAAATCAATCATGTGAAGTGTTACAAGAAAGACGAAACATGACCACTTTAGAAGGAGTCCCAACAGTTCATCTTCCCATTGATCCTATCCTGTTTTCGTCAGGGTTATCCAAATACTGCTATCCACCCTGAAGGCAATTTCTGTCATCAAGACACAAGTCTCAGTTTACAATGAGCGTTCGTTGTAAACTATACTTCGTACTTTTCCGGTACGCAATCGGGCCACATCGGGCACACAACAGTGAAAATGGCGACTTTCACAAGCAGTAACGAGGAAAGTTTTGATTCAGATTTAAGTGATTTTGACGATTTCGTTATCGAAAATGAAAATCTTTGTGATGAGGAATTGAGTGGAGAGATAAGTGAACTTGTTTCAAATTGTATTTGTGGCTTGCCGGTCACGGAATCCGTTATTATTTGTTGTAATGAAGGATGCCGTAAACATTATTATCATCGTTTGTGTGTTGGCCTATCTGACAACGACGACATCGAAAACTGGATTTGTAATTTTTGTTTGGAGGCATTTGAAGAAACAGGTATGACACTTGGTTCATATTTAATAATTTCGTCATAAAATTCCGCTGGTAAAATAATTTTGAAACAATTAAATCACGGTTTGATTTGCTGTAGTGTTTATATTCAATTATATTTATAGGCCCTACTGTAACTTAGCCTAGCCTAAGCGTGGAGGTAGGCCTACCACTTTAGAGTGGTACCTCCATGGCCGAAGGAAGTAAGGCCTAGGCTTATGTTACTTGTTAGTGCATGAAAGTTGTCCCCAGCGAGGCTGTTAAAAAACAAGCTGAAGACAAATGGCGTCGCTACTGTTGCCCCATTTTGAAATGTTGATAATCAAACTTATTGATAATTTGTTTAACATCATCATTTATTTAGTTCAATGTCAATTTATTATTATTATTATTTTTTTTATATTGATAATCTTTCCTTTTGGATTTATAATATATCAATAAAGCTCAATACCAACGTTAATGATATTATTTTTTGTTGACTATCTTCGGAGGCCATTGTTTATTTAAGGCGGTACCATTTTAGCCTCCTTGATAGAATATTGATAAAGTTTAATACTATTGAAAAGACAAACTTCTTTTTTTAGGCTTAGTTTCATTGAGTAACTGATTAATCAATCATGTTGGGTATTTTGCTGTGTGTATTAATTCTCTTTAAGTGTGTAACACAAGATTCAAATTGTTTGGAGTATTAAGTTCACGATTATTCTCTTTTACTGGACAGATCAGAGTGAAGTGACAGGACTGGTAACGGAACAAGATATGGCATTGGAACAGAGTAGCTCAGACCAAGGAGGTACCACTGGAATGGAAGTACATTCTGATGCCCCTGATACCCGTGCACCAGCAGGTAACAAAACACAGTTACTTATGTGCAAAGTTTGTGCACCCATGGAGGTACCACTTTAATGGTACCTCCATGGTGCACCTACAGTATTGCATTTCTCATTCTGTATAAAATTTGTATTGAAAAAAATAGAATAGACATTAATAGAATCTTGATAGGAGTCTTATTCAGATATTCATCAAAGAAAAAAGGGAGTTTTTTTGTGTAAAATCTGCGACTACCCAAGGTTTATGCACTAATGATAAACATAATATTTCAGCAGCTGCACCAGTAAAGTGTACAACAGCTTAAACAAAAAAACTTGAAAAATATTAAATTATCAGTGCTTATTAATAAAATATAAAATTAAAAGTATAAAATTTACAGGTTAAATAACAAATTTTATGCTATCTATTGTTTATTTGAAGTAAGAGATATATTGGTGTGCACAAAGTTGGGGCCCGTTTGAAGTATGGGCCCACTTAACTATATTTACAATACTTGTTCTTATCTTTCTAAATTCTAAGATGCACAAGGGTATCATTCATAGATTTGGAATGACAAATGAACATTTTCGTCAATGGGAAATACAATAGACTTATTTAAATATATAGTTCATTTTGTCAGTTAATATATATTAGACAATTTACATTCCTAATATATGTCACTGTTATCAATATAAAAAAATTGGACACATTTTGAATCAAGGTATTTTGGCTACCTAGAGGAGTTGTTAAAAGATGTGCAAGAAATTAATGATAAAGACATTAACGATTGGTGCGTCATAGAAAGCTGTCTGATATAGAAAGAGTATTCTTTTACATTTTTGATTCAGTATTAATTTTAGATGTAATTAGGGAGTTGTACAATTCATAGGTGCTTTCTACATAGCAGCTCGCTGGTGAAAACAAGGAGGTACAGTACCATTTCTAAAAAAGGTAAAATAATTAACAACATATTGATAGATTTACAATTTTTTTACTATATATTTTTTTCAGCTAAAATGAAGTATCCAAAGCGGAGATACACCAAACACAGCGCAAAGGAACAAGCCAAGGAATTTGCAGACAGAGCTTTGGATTCCGTTTTTACTTTACAGCTTTTCCAGATGGACACGCCCTTGGTCAAGAAAGTAAAGTTGCTGACTGGAAATATAAAAGCGAAAAGATGTAATGCGGAGTTGGAACTCTTTTTTGAAAAAACAACTGGGAAGCTTTGGAAGAAGGCTGTGTCTGAGGTGCGAGGGAAGTCCTGGACAGAAGACACCAGATGTAAGATGTGGGCTACATTTCATTCCTTCAGATGTAGCGAGAAGTTGGGCAAGAACTGGACTAAAGCCCTTGATTCTTCTAATATTTCTCGGGATGATGAGACAGAAGCGTTTGTACTTCAGCATATAGTTGAGAGTATATTTAGCTTCTTGCTAAAAGCTATGATGGATATTGATATGCCACCACAACCTGTTATTACTGTCCCATCATCGTTGGATGAACGGGAGGAACAGGCCCTACGATATTGCGTTGGATATGTCCCTGTTAAACTCTGTAGGAGGTTTAACAAAATAAAGACAAACAACACCGCTAAATTGTACGTTGAGGTTCTTAGTGGATGGGCTCAAAATGATGAAGACAACGATGCAGACTCAATTTATACCTACACAGCAGAATGGATTCAAAAGCAAAACCGAGGAGGACTTTTTAAGATAAATGATAACGTTTTTTTATTTTTTAAGGTTGTGGAAGGTGTTATCCAATCGTCGCTTAACACTACAAACATAGAAAGCCTTAAACATGTTAATTTGCAAGAAATGCTTTGTTTTAAACTAATTGAAAATTCAGAAATTCAAGAAAAGTGGTCGAAGTTGTGTTCTTGTCTTCCATCTGAGAGTGCAAATAAACTTTTTGAAGAAGTGATCAAATGTTTTATTAAAATGAGGTCTGAAGCTTTTGTTAGAGTTTATTTAATGATTCTAAAGGACCGCAATGAAAAGGCGTCAAGGACAGGTGAGAAAGCTCTCAGAAAAGAACTACAAAAACAAAAGTAGTTTCAAAGCAATTCAACATGCACAAGTTGCATGATAGTTGAGTTGCATGAAATTTATTCTTTTTTGAGCTTAAATCTCAATATAAATTTCAGAATATACCATTCCATTTATGTAGACATGCTGCAATTATCTAATTCCCTGTGTTCTGACAGCTTTCTCACCTTTCATTTTATTGTTAAAGTTAAAAAAAAAAGAATATTCCTATGGAATTTCATTTTGATGTATCTGATAGAGAACAATTTAAGAAACAGATCAGTAAAAAAAATGTTTATCTCATTCCTAGAAGAAGTTATTGAACTAGATTTTTATTGCATGCCTAAAAATGACTTTTGTGCCGAGTCTAAGTCATCATCATGATGTCATGACAACACTTACTGTACTAATCTTTATGTATTTCTTTGAAAATTAATCACCAAGTTTTCAAAATTCTAAAATAAGTTACAAGAACAGATTAAAAAACATTGCAAAATTGTATTCTACTCTTCTTAATAATTTTTGAAGATAAAAATGTTCCCAATCAGTTCAAAGATACAAAATTAATTTTCAAAGAAATAATTAAAAATAGTACAGAAGTGCTGTGATGGCATAATGATGACTTAGAAACAGACCAACAATCTCTTTTATGCAGACAAGAAGAATCTTTAAGATTCAATAACTTCTTGTAGGAATAAGATATTAATTTGTTTTTCCCACCAATATTTATTTTATTGTTCTCTATCAAATAAATTACAATTAAATTCTATGGGAATATTTCTTTAATATATGAAAGTTTATTAAAGAATATGACTTTAACAGATGTGAGAATAATAATTATTTTTAACAGTATGGGAATTATTTTTAACAGTACATTTTCGTTTTTTGTAATATTTATTGAATTTATGCTAGATGTTGCATGTTATGTTGAGTGGCTACATGTAGCGCTTCAATAATGGTGTTACTCTCTGGAAATTTGTAATTAATGATCTAAGGTTGTCTTGAAATGTAAGGAAAATTGCTTTGTGACAGGTTATCCAGTCTTTCAATTTTTTGGGTCTATTAAAAATGAAATTAGGGCACGTTTGATTCAACTGAAACTTGTTTACAGTGAACTGTGAACACTTGTTTACAGTGAACTGTGAACACTTGTTTACAGTGAACTGTGAACACTTGTTTACAGTGAACTGTGAACACTTGTTTACAGTGAACTGTGAACACTTGTTTACAGTGAACACTTGTTTACAGTGAACTGTGAGCACTTGTTTACAGTGAACTGTGAACACTTGTTTACAGTGAACTGTGAACACTTGTTTACAGTGAACTGTGAACACTTGTTTACAGTGAACTGTGAACACTTGTTTACAGTGAACTGTGAACACTTGTTTACAGTGAACTGTGAACACTTGTTTACAGTGAACACTTGTTTACAGTGAACACTTGTTTACAGTGAACACTTGTTTACAGTGAACACTTGTTTACAGTGAACACTTGTTTACAGTGAACACTTGTTTACAGTGAACACTTGTTTACAGTGAACACTTGTTTACAGTGAACTTGTTTACAGTGAACACTTGTTTACAGTGAACTGTGAACACTTGTTTACAGTGAACTGTGAACACTTGTTTACAGTGAACACTTGTTTACAGTGAACACTTGTTTACAGTGAACACTTGTTTACAGTGAACTGTGAACACTTGTTTACAGTGAACACTTGTTTACAGTGAACACTTGTTTACAGTGAACACTTGTTTACAGTGAACACTTGTTTACAGTGAACACTTGTTTACAGTGAACACTTGTTTACAGTGAACACTTGTTTACAGTGAACACTTGTTTACAGTGAACACTTGTTTACAGTGAACACTTGTTTACAGTGAACACTTGTTTACAGTGAACACTTGTTTACAGTGAACACTTGTTTACAGTGAACACTTGTTTACAGTGAACACTTGTTTACAGTGAACACTTGTTTACAGTGAACTGTGAGCACTTGTTTACAGTGATCTGTGAACACTTGTTTACAGTGAACACTTGTTTACAGTGAACACTTGTTTACAGTGAACTGTGAACACTTGTTTACAGTGAACTGTGAAGACTTGTTTACAGTGAACTGTGAACACTTGTTTACAGTGAACTGTGAACACTTGTTTACAGTGAACTGTGAACACTTGTTTACAGTGAACTGTGAACACTTGTTTATAAAAAGTTGCTATCATTTTAAAATGTTACCTCATAAAGATGTTTGAAGTTAATTATGTTAATTTGACAACAATTATTTCATATGGTTTATTTAATTATTGGTCTATTGTTACGATCATGTGAGACCATAATTGTTTTCATCATTATTCCCACTGAAAAAATTATAACTGAAGAAAAAAAGAGCTGTTGCTGCTTAGTTATTCATCTGGGTTTCTTTGAGCCATGTGATGATTTACAGCGTGATATAGTGAATTTGTTCACCGTGCCATTTAAAACTTCTTCCTTGGTTTGAAACATGCTATAAAAGTCATTACTAGGTCTTAAGTGGTACCTCCATGGAAGTACCTTCTTGCTAGGTCACCATGTAAGATATATACATTAATATATGGATATCAATTAATAGTATTGCAGATTATTTGAAAGTTGTTTTGCTTTATTTCATGCACATATATTCGACTGGTATGCCAGATTTAAATACATTGTTTACAGTCAATTTTCATGATGTTATTTTGTTTTCATGGTTGTAGCTGTATTTGTAAGCAGTTTATGCTTCCTCTATATTGTCCATAGGTGTAAAATGCAAGTGCCAAGTTAATGAAAATCTTTTGCACCTGTAAAATCATTGTTGAGAAACGTTTGTGATGATTTGTTAAAAAGAGCTGTTGGCTGCACATGCCAAAACAATAACTGCAATGTATCAAAATGGAGCTGTGAGCTCTGGGGCCATCAAAGGGTTGACATTACGCTTTTAGAGAACCTAGTGGTAAGGAACCCTGCCTTCAGGACAGCCATTAAACATCCTCATCAGATGGAGTGGGTACTACTATACCTGTACATTTTCACCCAACGTTCAAGTGAAGAAGTCCCATTCATGGTCATAAACCTCCTGCCCACAGCATTTTGGTTGTGTGCGCCTCCTACCCCCAGTCCCCTCTCTATTGTTATAATCTTGTCTGTTCATGACAACTAAGTACAACGAGCAGGCGTAGCCATTTTATAATGACAAGGGGATACAAATGCTAACTGCCAAGTATTATTCTGGAACCTGTATGGGCAAAGTTCATGTGACTTCTCTCACCCTGTTCATTTTCCCCTAATGACCAAGTGAAGAAGTCCCATTCATGGCCATCAACCTGCCCCACAGCATCTTGGTTGTCTCATTTGAGACCGAGAATGACATCTTGGTTTTTGAGCGGACTGATGCAAAGGAGGGTGCTGGCCCCTAGATGACGTCATCCAAAAAACATAATTTTCCATGTCACTGAACTTTTTTTTTTATAAGTTGTCTATTTTATTAGATGTTATATATGGGGAAATTATTCAAGGTTCCCAGGAACTATTCCTTTCCTTTCTTTCTGTCAAAAATGGTTTCGACAAAGCCCCTAAGGAATGATCAAATCAACAAGAATAGTAATAATTAATGAAAGGCCAAGTAAAATCTACATTTTTTTCTTGGTTTAACTTTAAGCACACGTGACACTATTACTTTTGCTTTATGGGGAGGATAAATACACAATCATAAAAGCTTTCAAGAAACAAACAATAATTAATGCAAAGGTGGCCAATGCAAAATTATCGTAACTTACTATAGAGAAAAACTAAAATAATTCAATATTCAGATACAATCAAACAACAACTTTTATTTATATAACTTCACTCTTTAAAATGAAATGTATATACATGTAACTTTACAGGAATTACTTAAAAAGACTATAATTGTTCACATACCTGATTGTGAAAAACAAAGAAGTCTCAAGAAAGAATATGAAAAATATTTGATCATAAAAATATAATTTGAAATAAAAGAGACTGTTCACATACCTGATTGTGAAAATTGTGTCTTAAAAAAATAATCTAAAATAAAAACAATATTATCATGAAAAAATCATTTGAATTTGAGATGTGCTTCACCTCCATAACTTCACACTTCAGCATGAAATGTATTTACATGTAACTTCATAGAAATTACTTGAGAAAAGGTGAGTATTGTTCACATATCTCATTGTGAAAAACAGAAGAATATTTATATAAAACAAACTATCATGAAAACAACATTAAATTATGTGCTTCACATACAACAAAAATACTTATTTAAAATAGCTATCATTGTGACTTGTAATGCACAGGCATTGTTCTACTAGCTGAGTGAAATCATTAAAATAAGAGAAATTATAACAATGTAAGAACAGCTACAAATGTATATTGATTTTGAAAGGTCTATGGATGTGAAGAGGTAACACTATCAAAAAGCAGTAAAAGCTTTCACGAAAATCAATTAAATATTTCCTTCTTTTTTTATAGCATTTCCAATCAATATGCAAAATTAAGTGACCTTGGTATTTTCTTATCATTTTGTGTTTTTAGGTTAAGAAAGCTCTGAACAAAAGTTATAAACGAATTAATTATACTTTAATACATCAAAACTCTAAAACCAGGTTTTATTTCAAACCAAGAACATAATTCTGCTTAGATTTTCATCTCTTTCACTCTATATAGTAAGTGCACAGATCTTTTAAGGTCTGTGCAAGAAATGCCAATCACCTGAATTTTACAAAGGCACCTGGAACATAATTATAAGTTTGTCTACAAACTTTGTACCATCCCATCCAAGTGATCATCCTGCATTAACTTGAGCCTCCCTACACCCATATTCCACTATTCTCAATTTATCTATTAACCTGCATACCTACCTTTCTGTATTCACATACCCTTTCTAGCAATAACCTTCTCCACTCATTTTACTCTACACATTGAATCAAGTTTCTAAAGTGGTATCTACTTGATTTAATCAAACTTCACATATTTCCTAACTATGCACTCAAAATTATAGTCAAATACCAATCCATCATTTGATGGTACAGTACCACTTAAGTGGTTCCTCCTTGATTTGACCACCCTCTATTCCACCACTTAAAACTTGTCTTCCCACACTCAACTTCTGGATTTTATTAAGCCACCGAGTAACTTATTTCATTTTGAGCTTGTCAAAAATTCTTGACAAGACTATTTACAAGAACCAAATGCAAAGGAAAATCAAGATAAAAAACTTGTATTCTTCCAATAAATTCATATCAATATATACAAGAACTGTCGGAAGGACAGTATGCTCAACTATTCAAAGCTGGTGTAGACAATGGGCTTGTTGATGGATGTATATGCCGGTAATGTGGCTAGATGGGGAAATTATCTCAAATGAGCTTTTGAAGGATGCACTTACTTTTCCCTTCTAGATTTTCACATTTTACTGCAAGCCCTAAAATATCTTTTGAGTTGTATCAGACACTTTGGGTGAGGTTACTACCTCACTCAGTAACTCAGAAAACAAGTAATCTTTATAAATGAAATGCCTCTTTTCATTGTATCCATTGAGTCACAAAGAAAGGACAGACCCATGACTTGCCAATAAAATATTGAAATATGAACAATGTATCCTTGCAGCATAATGTACACACAACCACCAATGATGCTTATAGCTTAATATGCTTAACAGTACCCATGTCCTCTACCCATGTGGCAAGATACATGAATGTAGTACACCATTCATAAGTTATAAAAACTTTGACCTGACAAATATTTTCATTGCTATGCAAATAAGCTAATTAGTATGCACACACAACCCTCCAATTAAGCTCATTTGATCAGTACCCATGTCCTCTACCTCTATGTCAAGTCACAAGAATGTACCATGGAGGTACCACTTTAGACTTTAACCAAAACTTTATTTAACCAAAACTTTACTGGCCGCTGATGCCGGGGATAGTAGAATAGCTCTACTATTATTTGAATAGTCAAGCTAAAAATAAAATAAATGAATTCAAGAAAAATGCAAACTATATGAAATTGTGGATTAAAAACGTTGTCATGCATATGCTGGCCATTTAAGCTTCCAGAATGTGCAATTCTTAATTTGGCGCTTCCTTTGAAATTCCAAGCCTTGCAGTTTTTCTTGCTTTCTTTGGGAGAGGTTCATCACTCACAGTTGCTACCTTTTCCCTAACCCTCACATTTCCTCTAGCAGACGCACCAATGATACTTCCAGCTATGACATTTCTTAACAGAGAATGACCAAACTGATCCACTGTTGGATTATCCCAATGTCCTCCAGCTCCTCGCTGTTTTCCAAAAAATTCTTCCAAGGGATCCTGGTTGAATTTGTCACTTAAGACGTACTTGACGCCATCCATGGCAAGGAATTCTTTCACAATCTCAACAAAGGAAGTCACTGAAAAGAAAAAAAATCCCAAAGAGTAAAAATCTCAATCACAACAAATACAGCAACTGATCTATACACTTGGTCACATGACAACATCAAACTCTTTTCTGAATACTCCTACTTAAAAATGGGATATAAAAACTTTTGCAACAGTATATAATCAAAAATAATCAAGGGTGGGAAAATTAGTGGAACTAGTATATGCAGAGACCAATGGAAATAATCCAATAAGTTTTATATATTTTGTAAGTACAGCTGAATGTACAAGGTAATTTGAAACTTTTCTGTACAAATACTTATGAAGACATTGTTTTCCAGTTTGAAGATAGCTAAAGCCAAATCCATCTGAGACATTAGACTGATACAGGCATGACTCTTAACCACTGCTCCTTTAAGTGATTCTGCCCGATTGAAGATAAGACAACAGATATTAAAAACTTGTTGCGCTTTCACTTGTTTGAAAACTTAATATCACAAAGGGTTGACATGTACCAAACAACAAGGTAGGGAGGGGGACAGCAGTACACAGAAGTATGTGAAAGCCAAAGAGTTACTTGAGAAAAAGCCTCAATTTCTTTTTAAGATGTAGCTTTGTATAATCATTCAATTTCTCTTCTTTCATTTCTTGAACCTACCTGTTATGTAGCATCCTGTAAGTGTGGGATGACTAAGGCAAAGTTGGCCCTTTTCTTTCTTTGTGAGGCCTTCGACGTTGTCTCCCTCTTCTCTCCACTCTCTCAGAAAAGCCAGGAATTCATCATGAAGCCACTGTGGATATTAGAGCACGGAGGTACCACTTTGAAATGCATTCTACATGTTTATCAATAATGTAATGTTATGTATCAAATTAATTCTTAAGGACGAATCTTACAAGAACAAAATTTACTTTATAAAAATAAATAACACTATTTCCAAAGAACATTATGACTTTGAAAATGCAATGGATTTTTCAGACTAACTGCAAAATCCAAGAAATCTATTCTTGAGTTTCAGTGATTAGTAGAAGAGAATAAAATTTTGTTAGTGTCTGGAGTCATATAGAGTTTGTGGGTAGATTCAACATGTTTTACGTCTTTTATTGTTGAATTTGTTTTATAATTTTCTGATTAAATATGGAAGCAAATTAACAATTAGTACACTGTACATAAAGTTAAAGTAAGAGAAACAAATCGTTGATGACAATGACATGTTGTTATATTTTATACTTTTTTGGGGAACTGTAAGTTGAACTGTTTTTTAATGTAGGCCTACCTTCAAGCGTGGATCATCTACTGATGAATAGGGCAGCAAGTTCTCATTCCTGGATCGTGATCCTTCAAGTTGTTTTGATACATTAAGACAATCAAAAAATTTGTTCACTTTTCTAATGAACAAAATTGTCGAGTCCAAGCCAGGTTTCTTCATAAGCTCCAAAGCATTAGCAACTGTGTTGGACAACACCTACATCGGACAAAAGAAAATGAATATACATTATATCATAGACTGAAAACATACCAACCAAATGTCTAATACCATCTACACAAGTATTTTTTTTTTTAAAGTATAAGCCATAAGGGATATTTAAAGTTTTAGATGAAAGTTAATTACCCCCCATAGGCTCTACTTTCCCCCTTTCTAATGTTTCTCCCATTTAAAGCATATTGATAAAAAGTCAACAAAGAATTAGTGATAATCAAAATCTAAAAGTGGAAGAAAGCTTAAGTGCGATCCCACACTTATGGACTGACCTTACAATCATGGAAATGCCCTTATCCATTAATTAATCATAATTTTGAGTGAAAATAGTAGTAATGAATATCAATATTTTGGAAAGAGAAAAAAAAAAACAATGCTACAGTAAAATCTAATGTACTTCTATGAAGATACTCGTCAAATTCTGTTCAGCATCTGGATGAGCCATGAATGAACATGGGAATTTGACCACGACAGAAGTGGATGAACACCAGGTTTTCACCCTACTGTTTTCGAGAAGTGATAAAAGAACCAGGCAGGGGTGAGGAACCCTAACTTTGGGACCGACTGCTTTATGTCTCCTCTGAAGGAATGTGAGCACCACCCAACCATTGGCCAATTTTCTCAAAGGCTGTGTGGGGGAAAACGTGTAAGGTTTGAAGACAAACCTCTGTGCTTTATGTCAGGGTATATCGTTCTGTATATCTGTGGAAGAATCGCTGGTTAAATCGCAGTTGGACTCGAACCTGGGACCTCCAGCATCTCAGTTGTACCCTTAAGCGACTGAGCTACCTGATTCCCTCCTTGGAATACCCTGTAAATCAAATTCATATATCTCACCTGGGCAGCCAACTTCACCTTCATTCTCAACCCTGGCGTCAAATGGAGATGTTCGTATGACAACTTTGGTGCCAGTTGCAGACCTGGAGTTGTTCCTTCTCTGCCTTGGTCCCACTCTTGCAACTTGAGAAGCTGGGTCCACTGAATTCTTTGTCCTTTATACTAAATATACAGGAAAATAATAAGAAAGAATCATAATTATTGATCTAAGAAAATGGGTTAATTTACAAAGAAGGACATGGAGAAATTATTTCTTACTGTAGATGGTACAAAAAGGTCACTGTTTCATTTAGTATAATAATAACTACCATCACTGATACCTACTTGAAAAGTTTAAACAAACAAAAACAAAGAACCTGTGCAAAGAGCAGAGAATGTATGAGACAACTCCCTGCTTAAAATATTTTTCACCTGATAACATTAATCTGTTACCTGTAATTGATGCATGAAAGGTATAATTTCTTTTTTTCATTAACAGATCAAGAAGGTACCATTTTAGTAAGTGGTACACTTACTGTACATATCTTTGATAATACCTTAAAAAGGCAATGCCTGTTTTTGATGTACACCTGGAAGTCAAACATTTTGGTATAAAGACTCAATGGTACTGTTGACTGTAAACATACTTACTATCAAATTTCTTGTCTTCTTGTGCCAATTAGAGTTCTCAAAATTATTTCGGATTGTCTTCACAAGATGAGGTGCATCGCAAATGAAGTACAGCTTTCTCTCCACCTTATGATGTTGGTAGCAAGAGGGAGAACTATTTGCAGGAGTCCATTTTGATTCAGGAGGACCACCAAGGATTCCATATAACTTTCTATTGCTCGCAGCCCCATCTGATATTACACATGTCACGTTTAGTCCTAAGAGTCTCAAAGCTTTTATGCATTCTAGGGTCAATGGATAAAGCTGGGACCCAGTAACATTTGTTGTTGCATAATAAGCCACTGGAAATTTCAATCTCGAAGTTATACCTCTTGCCATAAATAAAAGTACATGGGATGCTAGACTTGGTTCTTCAGTGTCTTTGGAGGTGCATCTCGTTTCGAACTTGTCCATTTCATCTGCAATTGACCCCACATCATGAAATCCAATGAGTCTCCCACTACTCTTTGAAAAAACTAACCCAGTCTTAACTTTCATTTCATCTACAAGCAAACTGACTTCTTTCTCATGAGCTTGAAGGGCATCCATTTTGAATTCATGATAGTATCTCATGAGCAA
The DNA here is from genome assembly GCA_020152595.1 of Chiridota heheva. Taxonomy (NCBI): domain Eukaryota; kingdom Metazoa; phylum Echinodermata; class Holothuroidea; order Apodida; family Chiridotidae; genus Chiridota; species Chiridota heheva. The sequence goes on from JAIGNY010001504.1 coordinate 19,324, forward strand.
CTGCTCATTTATACCTATATGTGGTGATGTGAAATGAGTGTAATTATACAATGTATTAGGGTGGGGTAAAGTTAGGAATCCTGTATTTCGTAATACATTGTAAGCAGAAGAAGATTTGGAGTGTATTGCCACTGCCCATCTAATTAATGCTGGGTGCCATCTCATCTGCTTTCGCGTTGTTGCCCATGCTTTCATCTGTTCTTTCCACAACAGTTCACAGTGGCTATTTGGGGGAATTGCCGATCTGATGTTTTCCTCCTCCAAAGACACAATTTCGCTTATTCGGGAACCTTCAGAAGAAGTTAGTTGTACACTTTCTCTAGCTATTAACTTATTAACCTGAGTCAACAGTCTTTGATTTCTAGCTTGTATATTCTTGTTTTTCCTTTTCAATTCGTCAGCTTTCTCTGTTAGAGCTGTGTGGGATTTGAATACATTTGGGACTTTTGATTCATCACGGGGCGTACTTCTGCTTGTCCTGGAGTTCAACACAAAAAGGTTTGTTCTATACATGGAACATACAGAGCATAGTTTATTTCTTTTGTTTGATGCAGGTTCTATTAAAATTTTGCATTGTTTATGCCTTATTGTGCATTGCTCTTGGATTTTGTCTCCATCAACAAACTTGTCTTCGACAACTGCAATGGTTTCTCCATTTTTGCCCTTGAAATTGGTACCATGATGTTCCTTAGCTAGATCTGGAAAATCTGAGTTCCCAGTACAAATTTCAGCATTACTTAAAAATGTTACTGCATCTTGAGGATTCCCAAATTGAGCAATTGAGACTTCCTTCCCAATCACATGGCATGTTACACTTTTGTTCTCAAAGCAGATTCTTTTGATAACTAAAAAACCAGCATAATCAAGTTGCACTCCTATTACTTGTTCATCCCTTTGGAAAGAAATGAAGTTGTTGTCCCTACAAAATTGGAGAAGTATGTTTGTGTTCCACTGATCACTTTCACATATATTGCAATTCACACCATGTTCACTAAAAGTGAAAAGTTCAATATTTGGGGGTTGCAAGTCTGATCGCTTCTTTCTCTTAAATTTCTTCCATCTCGAAATCTTCAGACGACATGGTGGACAAATTCCTGGTGGATGAAAGTTAGGAATGTCTTTACTCAAGTCAATGTCTAAGCTCGACAGAACATCCCTGGCTAAATCAAGCTTTGGGACGAAATTAAATATTTGCTCAACTTTGCTTCCACAGAGTCTGCACAAGGATTTTAAAATCTGGGAATGAAGATCCATGCCATGAGGGGACCTCAATATATAACCTGCAAAGAAATAAAAACAGAAATAATCAAACATAGGCCTACTGCTATACATTTTACACAATTAAATTTTTGTGGTGCCTGCTTGATTAAACATCTTCAAATTGTGCATATTTTATACAATAAACTTATAAAAAGGTCAAATATTACCAGCTTTTCATCCCCAGCCAGTTTGCATAGTTTGCATGACGTGCACGGAAGATGGATTTCCAGACAAAATTGTGCACCCAAAATTAGAAAATGTGTGCGTAAATACAATATTGTTCAATATAAACCTTTCATTTTGTGCGCCAATTGCATAAAATTGTGTTCCAACTTTTCCAAATGTGATCTCCCCCTTGAGAAACAAACTATGCAGTCTGGATCCCTGGGCCCTAAGTCTATCCACAAAATATGGAGCTCACATAAACTTTAATACTTTGGCTTATTAATATGTGACCTGTAAATTTGCCACATTTCTGTACAATCTGTACAATCTTTACATCTGTACATTTTTAATGAATTAAAAGTACCTCGCTTCTGCGACAATCTATTCAAAGTGGAACTCACACTAGTACTATAGGCATGGAGGTTAGAGCTGTGACCGTTTAGCGTGTACACGCTACACGCTCACAAATATTGTAAACGTTTACTAATATTTCATTGCGAGTAATCGTTTTTCATACATTATAGGGGCCTAGGCCTAGTGTCTTGCCGTTAAAAATCAATATTCATGATTCAAATCACACACACATTCGGCTGACAAAATTCCAATCAATGATTTTTTACGAACTGTAAACCCGATTAGCATAATCCTTTTTAAATGTGCGAATCACAAATGCGCAGTAATCACCAATGAATGGGGATATTATGCACTTTGATTTCGCCGAAATCTGAGTAATCTAACTTGTAAAATGCACCGCGAATGTGCAGCAGTAAACAGTGAAACTAACAATAGGCCTAACGTTAGGCCATAAGGCTTTAAATCCCACGCAATCAAGGCCCGTTTCATCGACCAAAAAACACTTGAATCATGACAATCAGTACATTTACATGTAAATATTACCTGATGAGTCAAATAAATTTTGCAAGAAAGAAAAAATATTGCATAATAAATAAACAGAAAAAGGTTTTAACAGAACTGAAATTCTGCATGCCTCGCAAAGAGGGCGGCCATTTTTTCAAGAGGACTGATATTTTAGAACTTTCTGGTGGTGGTGGCGTAGTTTTGAGATGTTTTACGGCGAGGTATATCATAGGCCTCAGTATGCAAGATTTTCACAGAACTCTGAAAGCCGTAGCGAATAGGACAAATAAGTTACGCGATGTTGAGTTTAAATGACATTGAAAGAAAGTTATCTGTTCTTTCTAAACTAAATTTCCATGCATATTTTCCATAAAAATGATGATTTATACTGTAGAAGTAAACTTTTTACGATTTGGAAAGCAAAACTCAGCGTCTTATTTGGGCAATGCAGTCAGTACTTTTGCCATACTGGTTGCGCGATTTTCTTACTTCGCCTCGTAGTTTTGGAGCAATTATGGTTTTATTTCCGAAAATTACAGTACTAAACTCGTGTACACGATACACGCTCGCTTTTTTTTGGCGTGTACACGTTTACTAAAATCCCTAAGCGTTCACAGCTCTAATGGAGGTACCACTTTCTAAAGTGGTACCTCCATGCTATAGGGCTCACCATCCAGAGGGGCACTATCGTTACGGTCAATAGAAGAAAACTTGCACAAACCTCAACTGAAAATGTAATTATCTGATTGTCATGTTTAAGAAAAAAACATATATTGCACACCCCGGAATGACTGAAAACGAGGTATTTTTGTGGAAAAAATAGGCCTTAACATTACGCTATGAACATACCTATTGCGTGAAGATGTCATTTTCTGACAATGTCAATGTCATTTCTCCACAAAAATACCTGCTTTTGAGCTATTCCGAGATGCGTTTTTTTTTCTTCTGCTGAAATATCATCGCAAATCAGACAATAATTACATTTCTGGGAGTTTTCAGTTGAGGTATGTGCAAAAAAATCATATTTTCTCCTATTGACTGTAACGATAGTGCTTCTCTGGATTTTGCTTTTTTCGTATGAGCCCTATAGGCCTACTTGTTATACTGTACATAATATAAAAAAAGACAGGCTATGAAGGGTTGGTCACTCCTAGTTATGGAATCATTTACCATCGTTTGGCCATAATTTCTTTCACTTTAACCCGTTTCTGTATGCTGACATTGTGTGATTGCTGTTGTCTACTGATCTGCGACCTCACGAATGTTATGGTTTTTTCGTATGCACAACTTCCCTGAGAATATTCTTCACTAAAATTTTAATAATCTTTTATCACTAGGCTCACAATAGAATTATCATTTATCCACAAAATCCTGCCGATTAAAACTTACTTGGAAATGGCAAAATTTATCTATTTTTTAATCGCAATGAGAAGAACAACCATTCAGCCATTACTTTAAGAGCACAACTAAATTTTGTTGATTATTCATGAGGTCAAAGTTTAATGAAAATGTGACTCTATTTAAATGTGCATGAGTTGTTAGCTAATCAGCTGTAAGATAACCATAGAAGTAATATGACATCAAACATAAACAATTACGAATACGAGTGACAGAAACTTTGAAGGTCCAACTGGGAGAAACTTTTTTGCCAAAGCAAGCATAAAGAAAGGGTCTTTTAATTTTGTTTTTTTGAACATGAAAACAACTTCAAAGAAATATGTATACGAATTAAAGCCAGAAAGGTACATAATATGGTAAGACAGCAAGCTTGGAGCGAATTTCGCCCCATTGACCAAAGTTTGGTAGCCCAATGTAACGTTCAACACTGGAAAGTGTAATGACCCACTGCATATGCCACCAGTATGTCAAAAAGTGTATTGTGGGATATAAATACTATAATAGCTAAGTCACCCCATAAAAAGCCCAAACTTATATCACCACCACCAAGACACACACACACACACACACAAAAATCAAAACTAAGGTGCCCATCTAAAGTGGTACCTCCTTACCTATATAATTTTGATTGTTCTAATGTCAGACCTACTTGTTTTTGGGCCCTCCACCCCATAATGTTGGGAGTCTAAACCCACAAAGACAGTACTACTACAGTAGTAGGCCCTACTGATTTCCTTTTTATCCTGCCACTACCACTGTTACCAATTGAAGGCCTAAATAATTTACTAGGCCTACTCAAAAATGTACCACAATATGTAACCATAAGATTAAGACCTTCATTTGTCCCTAAATAGGGCAATTCTAAGACTAAGAGATAAATTTCTCACTTAAGATTATAATAAATTTTAATGTTACTGCCTAGGCTAACTCTTTCTTTTATTTCATACTAAAATTGGCAATTATGGATCAAAACTAACATAAAAAGGCGCATGTATACTGTACTATGCTGTTGCTATGGTAACTATCAACAATTTTTCCGAAAAACATACCATAAATAATTAGATTTCCAGACTTTCGACACATTACGACGTGTTAGCGTCCCTTATAATATGCCTCAGTAAGTCTTATACTACAGCTTAGGCCTAACAATGAACGGGACTAACTTGCGTTTTCGTCAAAAATGAAACAATTTCTGACCCCAAATTTATCGATTTCTGAATTTAAAAAGCTTAAAAATGAGCAGAAACACCCAACTTACACAAGATATAACTCACCGTTAAAAAAAGATATCAAAATTCTGTTTTTTGAGACGATTTTCTTAGGCTTTCAACTTCGACTGCACATCCCAATCAGCTGTTTACCAACGCTGTAAATTTTCTGCGCAGCCGTATAAAGAGCAAGGGTCACAGTTCATGTCACTCAGACATAAACAATCGCGAATGAATGAAAGTCACGTGACACCAACGAGGGCGGCACCACACGCGTAAACAGGACTTGCATCAAAGGCTAGGAAAATGACCGCAGGGCAGGAAACTCAGCTTGCGCTCAGCGTGTGGTTTGCAAAGGTTTAACATAGTATTTCGCTGAGTGTTGGTGGCTTATTTTACAAAGTGGGGTTATTGGATTTCTTCGTTGGGACTCCTTCTAAAGTGGTACCTCC
>JAIGNY010001505.1:0-14139 GCA_020152595.1 Chiridota heheva
AAGGGTTATTTTTTTATTAATTAAAATTTCCTAGGGTCCCAATGGGAAAAAACAGGCAATCATTTAACATAATTTATAAAATGACCTAAAAACGACAATAGAATACACATAACTACATCAATTTTTTAATAAAATAAAAGTAAAATTCAGAATATTTGTAGAGTTATTCAATGATTAATTAATTAGTTTTTGTATGTTTTGCTCATGTGTGATGCTAATTATATGATGCCCCTATGGGAACCATGTGTAAACCTAGGATCTCTGTCCATGGCCCCGAAGGCTCTTCCAACGAGAAACGAATTATTGTTAAATTTTTGAAAAGCAAAAATATAAAAAATATATTCTAAACAATTTTTGACTATATTAAATAAAATCTCCAGATTATTAGTAATTTTCACTAAATATGAATTAAGTAGTTATGTGTATGTTGTATTTTAGAGTATTTTATGATGTTTTATGTGAACCATAGGGAATCTAGGGTTCTCTATGAGAACCACTGATGGTAGTTTCCCCAGGGCAATCTCTAGTTTACACATGGTTCCCCATAAGGGCATCATATGCACACACAGATTTCTGACATACAATTATTTGTTTAATTATTTTGATTAGAATAATTGCTACAAATATTCTGCATTTTCACTTCTATTTTATTAAAAATAGATTATGTTACTATTAATGAAATAGTTTTTTTGTTGTTGTCAATTTTGATTATTTTACCTCTAGGGTACACCTTCAGTGGTTCCTCATAGGGCAATCCTAGTTTACACAAGGTTCTCCATAAAAGGGCATCATAGGTACACAAAATATGTAACATACACATAACTACTTAATTCATATTTAGTGAAATGAGTGCTACAAATATTCTGGGATTTTTATTTCTAGTATAGTCAAAATTGTTTTAGTTACATATTTTTACTGTTTTTGCTTTTAAATTTATAAGTAATTCATTTTACGTCTATGGGAAGACCTTCTGGTGGGTTCCCATAGGACAATCCCTAGTTTTACATGGTTCCCATAAGGGCATCATATACAGTATACACACACAGATGCGCAACATACAAAAAACTAATTAATTAATCATTGGAATAACTGTTACAAATATTCTGAATCTTTACTTTTATTCTATTCAAAAAATGATGATTATGTTACATATTATTGCTATTGCTTTTGGTTTTTTGCTCATGTTGAATAATATTATGTATATAGGTAGACTTGCTGGTGGTTCCCCATAGGGCAATCCATGGTTTACACATGGTTCCTCATAAGTGCGTCATATGCACTAACATAAATGTAACATACACATCACAACTTAATTAATATTTAGTGGAATGATTGTTACAAATATTCTGCGTTTTTTACTTCTAGTATAGTCAAAAATTGATTATGTTACCTATTTTCGCTACTTTTTTTTACTTTTTCAGTTTATCATCATTAATATTATGTCTATGGGTACACCTTCCAGTGGTTCCCCATAAGGCAATTTCTGGTTTACACATGGTTCCCAATAAGGACATCATATGCACACACAGATTTCTAACATGCAAATATTTGTTTAATTCATTTTGATTAGAATGATTGCTACAAATATTTTGCATTTTCACTTTTATTTTATTGAAAAATAGATTATGTTACTTATTTTTGAAATAGTTTTTCGTTGTTGTCAATTTTGATTATTTTACCTCTATGGGTACACCTTCAAGTGGTTCCTCATAGGGCAATCCCTGGTTTACACATGGTTCCCCATAAGGGCATCAAATGCACACAAAAATATGTAACATACACATAACTAATTCATTTGTATTTAGTGAAATGAGTGCTACGAATATTCTGGTATTTTTATTTCTAGTATAGTCAAAAACTGTTTATGCTACATAATTTTTTTACTGTTTTTGCTTTTCAATTTATCGTAATTCATTTGACGTCTATGTGAAGACCCTTGGTGGGTTCCCATAGAACAATCCTTGGTTTACACATGGTTCCCTATAAGGGCATCATATACAGTATACACACACAGATGCGCAACATACAAAAAACTATTTAATTAATCATTGAAAACAAATACAAATATTCTGAGATTTTACTTTTAGTTTACTCAAAAATTGATAATTATCTTACATATTATTGTTATTGCTTTTTAGCTCATGTTGAATAATATTATGTCTATAGGTAGACTTGCTGGTGGTTCCCCATAGGGCAATCCATGGTTTACACATGGTTCCTCATAAGTGCGTCATATGCACTAACATAAATGTAACATACACATCACAACTTAATTAATATTTAGTGGAATGATTGCTACGAATATTCTGGTTTTTTACTTCCATTATAATAAAAAATTGATCATGTTACATATTTTCTCACTGTTTTTGCTTTTCAGTTTATCGTAATTCATTTTACATCTAATGGGAAGACCTTTTGGTGGCTTCCCAGAGAACAACCCATGGTTTACACATGGTTCCTCATAAGTGCATCATATGCACTAACATAAATGTAACATTCACATCACATCTTAATTAATATTTAGTGCAATGATTATTACAAATATTCTGTGTTTTTACTTTAGTGTTACTCAAAAATTGATTAGATTACATATTATTGTGTATTGTCTTTTTGATTAATCCTCATTAATATTATGTCTCGGGTAACCTTCTGGTAGTTCAACATTGGGCAATTCCTGTTTTACACATGGTTCCCCATAAGGGCACCTTATACAAACACCGATATGTAACATACACATAAATACTTAAATAATTTTTAGCGAAATGATTGCTACAAATATTGAGTGTTTTTACTTATAGTGTACTCAACAATTGATTATATAGTACATATTTTTGCTATTGTTCTTGCTTTTTTAGTGTATCTTAATTAATATTATGTCTAGTGGAAGACCTTTGGTGGTTTTCAATGAATGATCTATTTTCATTGCAAGTTAGATAAAATATGAACAATTTCAATTTTGAAGCTTGATAAACAAACATTTCTTGGTTTATTTTCATGAAAAACAAAAAAAAAACAGATGTTTATCATGCGATGAACTTCTAAAGTCACAAAATTTGAAATGTTAATGACTTGTTTTGAGGCTCTCATTTCTAAGATATGTGTTTAGATTTGCTTGTAACTTGGTACATTGATGCATTTTGGACTTAGGGCTCTCATTTCTAGGATATGTGCTTAGATTTGATTGTAACTTGGTACATTGATGCATTTTGGACTTGTTACCTAGAAAAGGGTATAAAAAGCAAAAATTTTACCTTTTTGGGAAATATAGCTTAATCCTAGCATTATGGATACTATCGAAATAGCATAATTAGCATAGATTTGAAACTTTTCAATTGAGATTTTCAATCAACAACCTTTTTTTATTTTAAATAGATCAAACATAAACAATTTCAGTTTTCAAGCTTGATCAATCAAAATTACTTTGTTTTTTTTCATGCAAAGTTTAGAAAACAGATCTTCATTTTGTGATAAGCTTAAAAAAAAGTCACAAAATTTGTCATGTAAATGATTGTTTTGAGACTCTCATTTCTAAAATAGATATATTCTTAGATTTGCTTGTAGCTTGGTACATTGATACATTTTAGACTTATGACATAGAAAAGGGTATAAAAAGCAAAAAATGTACCTTTTGGGGGAAGTGCAGCCTAACCCTAGCACATATTGTATAGGACATTGGGTCTATTGAAATAGCAGAATTAGCATAGATTTGAAACTTTTCAATTAAGATATTTTAATCAAAGACCTTTTTTCATTTTAAATAGATCAAACATAAACAATTTCAGTTTTCAAGCTTGAAAAATAAAAAGTTCTTGGTTTTTTTTTCATGAAAAGCTTAGAAAACATTGTTCATTTTGCAAAAAGCTTCAAAAGTCACAAAATTTGCCATGTAAATGACAGTTTTGAGGCTCTCATTTCTAAGATATGTTCTTAGATTTGCTTGTAACTTGGTACATTGATGCATTTGAACCTCTGACATAAAAAAAGGTATAGGAAGCAAAAATTGTACCCTTTTTGTAGAAGTGATGACTAACCTAGCATTGTATGGGACATTGGATCTATCAAAATAGCTCAATTTGCATACATTTTATACTTTTTTTATTTGAGATTTTTCAATCAATAACCTTTTTACTTGTAAGTTAGATAGAATATGAACAATTTCATTTCGATGATGATAAACTAAAATATTTTTCGTTTCTTTTTATAAAAAATAAGAAAAACAGATGTTTATTTTGCAATGAGATTTGAAACTTTTCAATTAAGATATTTTAATCAAAGACCTTTTTTCATTTTAAATAGATCAAACATAAACAATTTCAGTTTTCAAGCTTGAAAAATAAAAAGTTCTTGGTTTTTTTTTCATGAAAAGCTTAGAAAACATTGTTCATTTTGCAAAAAGCTTCAAAAGTCACAAACTTTGCCATGTAAATGACTGTTTTGAGGCTCTCATTTCTAGAATATGTGCTTAGATTTGCTTGTAACTTAATACATTGATGCATTTTGGACTTATGACATAGAAATGGGTATAAGAAGCAAAAAATGTACCTTTTTGGGGAAGTGCAGCCTAACCCGAGCATTGTATGGGACATTAGGTCTATCAAAATAGCACAATTAGCATAGAATTCAAACTTTTCAATTGAGATTTATCAATCAATGACCTTTTTTCATTGTAAGTTAGATTTTATTTAAACAAATTGAATTTTTAAGCGTGATAAACCAAAATTTCTTGAATCTTTTTACAAACAACTATAAAAAAATGATCATTATTTTGCGATGAGCTACAAAAGTCACATAATTTGCCAAATAAATGACTGTTTTGAGGCTTTCATTTCTAAGATACTGTATGTGCTTAGACTTGATTGTAACTTAGTGCAATGATGCATTTTGGACTTATGACATAGAAAAAGGTATAAAAAGCAAATATTGTACCTTTTTGGGGAAAATGCGGCCTAACCCTAGCATTGTATGGGACATTGGATATGTCGAAATAGCACAATTAGCATAGATTTGAAACTTTTCAATTGAGATTTTTCAATCAATGACCCTTTTTCATTGTAAGTTAGATAGAATATGAACAATTTCATTTTGATGATGATAAACTAAAATATCTTTGTTTCTTTTTCATCAAAAAACAAAAACAAATGTTTATTTTGCGATGAGATATACGAAAGTCATAAAATTTGCCATGTAAATGACTGTTTTGAGGCTCTCATTTCTAGGATATGTGTTTAAGTTTGCTTGTAACTTGGTACATTGCTGCATTTTGAACTTATGACATAGAAAAGGGTATAAAAAGCAAAAAATGTACCTTTTGGGGGAAATGCAGCGTAACCCTAGCATTGTATGGTACATTGGATATGTCAAAATAGCACAATTAGCATAGATTTGAAACTTTCCAATTGATATATTTCAATCAATGACCTTTTTTCATTTTAAATAGATCATACATAAACATTTTCAGTTTTCAAGTTTCATATGAACAATTTCATTTTGATGATGATAAACTAAAATATGTTTGTTTCTTTTTCATCAAAAAACAAAAACAGATGTTTATTTTGCGATGAGATATACGAAAGTCATAAGATTTGCCATGTAAATGACTGTTTTAAGGCTCTCAATTCTGTGCTTAGATTTGATTGTAACTTGGTGCAATGATGCCTTTTGGACTTATGACATAGAAAAGGGTATAAAAAGCAAAAAATGTACCTTTTGGGGGAAGTGCGGCCTAACCCTAGCATTGTATGGGACATTGGATCTATTGAAATAGCAGAATTTGCACAGATTTGAAACTTTTCAATTGAGATTTTTCAATCAATGACCTTTTTTCATTGTAAGTTAATATATATTTAAACAAATTAAATTTCTAAGCTTGATAAACCAAAATTTCTTGAATCTTTTCATAAACAACTATAAAAAAATGATCATTATTTTGCGATGAGCTACAAAAGTCACATAATATCTGCCAAATAAATGACCGTTTTGAGGCTCTTAATTCTAAGATATGTGCTTAGATTTGATTGTAACTTGGTGCAATGATGCATTTTGGACTTATGACATAGAAAAAGGTATAAAAAGCAAATATTGTACCTTTTGGGGGAAGTGCGGCCTAACCCTAGCATTGTATGGGACATTGGATCTATTGAAATAGCAGAATTTGCACAGATTTGAAACTTTTCAATTGAGATTTTTCAATCAATGACCTTTTTTCATTGTAAGTTAATATATATTTAAACAAATTAAATTTCTAAGCTTGATAAACCAAAATTTCTGGAATCTTTTTATAAACAACTATAAAAAAATGATCATTATTTTGAGATGAGCTACAAAAGTCACATATTTTTCCTATTAAATGACTAGCTGTTTTGAGGCTTTCATTTCTAGGATATGTGCTTAGATTTGATTGTAACTTGGTGCAATGATGCATTTTGGACTTATGACATAGAAAAGGGTATAAAAAGCAAAAAATGTACCTTTTGGGGGAAGTGCGGCCTAACCCTAGCATTATATGGGACATTGGATCTATTGAAATAGCAGAATTTGAACAGATTTGAAACTTTTCAATTTAAATTTTTCAATCAATGACCTTTTTTCATTGTCAGTCAGATTATATTTCAACAAATTAAATTTCTAAGCTTGATAAACCAAAATTTCTTGAATATTTTCATAAACAACTATCAAAAAATGATCATTGTTTTGTGATGAGCTACAAAAGTCACAAAATTTGCCATATAAATGACTATTTTGAGGCTTTCATTTCTAAGATATGTGCTTAGATTTGCTTGTAGCATGGTACATTGATGCATTTTGAACTTCTGACATGGAAAAAGGTATAAGAAGCAAAAATTGTACCCTTTTGTAGAAGTGATGACTAACCCTAGCATTGTATGAGACATTGGATCTATCAAAATAGCTCAATTTGCATACATTTTATCCTTTTTTATTTGAGATTTTTCAATCAATAACCTATTTTCAATGTAAGTTTGATAGAATATGAACAATTTCATTTTAATGATGATAAACTAAAATATCTTTGTTTCTTTTTCATCAAAAAACAGAAACAGATGTTTATTTTGCGATGAGATATACGAAAGTCACAAAATTTGCCATGTAAATGACTGTTTTGAGGGTCTCATTTCTAAGATATGTGCTTAGATTTGATTGTAACTTGGTGCAATGATGCATTTTGGACTTATGACATAGAAAAGGGTATAAAAAGCAAAAAATGTACCTTTTGGGGGAAGTGCGGCCTAACCCTAGCATTGTATGGGACATTGGATCTATTGAAATAGCAGAATTTGCACAGATTTGAAACTTTTCAATTGAGATTTTTCAATCAATGACCTTTTTTCATTGTAAGTTAATATATATTTAAACAAATTAAATTTCTAAGCTTGATAAACCAAAATTTCTTGAATCTTTTCATAAACAACTATAAAAAAATGATCATTATTTTGCGAGGAGCTACAAAAGTCACATAATATCTGCCAAATAAATGACTGTTTTGAGGCTCTCAATTCTAAGATATGTGCTTAGATTTGATTGTAACTTGGTGCAATGATACATTTTGGACTTATGACATAGAAAAAGGTATAAAAAGCAAATATTGTACCTTTTTGGGGAAATGCGGCCTAACCCTAGCATTGTATGGGACATTGGATATGTCGAAATAGCACAATTAGCATAGATTTGAAACTTTTCAATTGAGATATTTTAATCAATGACCTTTTTTCATTGTAAATTAGATTATATTTAAACAAATTACATTTCTAAGCTTGATAAACCAAAATTTCTTGAAACTTTTCTTTAACACAAATAAAAAAATGATCATTATTTTGCGATGAGCTACAAAAGTCACAAAATTTGCCAAGTAAATGACTGTTTTGAGGCTCTCATTTCTAAGATATGTTCTTAGATTTGCTTGTACCATGGTACATTGATGCATTTTGAACTTCTGACATGGAAAAAGGTATAAGAAGCAAAAATTGTACCCTTTTGTAGAAGTGATGACTAACCCTAGCATTGTATGAGACATTGGATCTATCAAAATAGCTCAATTTGCATACATTTTATACTTCTTTATTTGAGATTTTTCAATCAATAACCTATATTCATTGTAAGTTTGATAGAATATGAACAATTTCATTTTAATGATGATAAACTAAAATATCTTTGTTTCTTTTTCATAAAAAAACAGAAACAGATGTTTATTTTGCGATGAGATATACGAAAGTCACAAAATTTGCCATGTAAATGACTGTTTTGAGGGTCTCATTTCTAAGATATGTGCTTAGATTTGATTGTAACTTGGTGCAATGATGCCTTTTGGACTTATGACATAGAAAAGGGTATAAAAAGCAAAAAATGTACCTTTTAGGGGAAGTGCGGCCTAACCCTAGCATTGTATGGGACATTGGATCTATTGAAATAGCAGAATTTGCACAGATTTGAAACTTTTTAATTGAGATTTTTCAATCAATGACCTTTTTTCATTGTAAGTTAATATATATTTAAACAAATTAAATTTCTAAGCTTGATAAACTAAAATTTCTTGAATATTTTCATAAACAACTATAAAAAAATGATCATTATTTTGCGATGAGCTACAAAAGTCACATAATATCTGCCAAATAAATGACCGTTTTGAGGCTCTTAATTCTAAGATATGTGCTTAGATTTGATTGTAACTTGGTGCAATGATGCATTTTGGACTTATGACATAGAAAAGGGTATAAAAAGCAAAAAATGTACCTTTTGGGGGAAGTGCGGCCTAACCCTAGCATTGTATGGGACATTGGATCTATTGAAATAGCAGAATTTGCACAGATTTGAAACTTTTCAATTGAGATTTTTCAATCAATGACCTTTTTTCATTGTAAATTATTATATATTTAAACAAATTAAATTTCTGAGCTTGATAAACCAAAATTTCTTGAATCTTTTCATAAACAACTATACAAAAATGATTATTATTTTGCGAGGAGCTACAAAAGTCACATAATCTGCCAAATAAATGACTGTTTTGAGGCTCTCAATTCTAAGATATGTGCTTAGATTTGATTGTAACTTGGTGCAATGATACATTTTGGACTTATGACATAGAAAAAGGTATAAAAAGCAAATATTGTACCTTTTTGGGGAAATGCGGCCTAACCCTAGCATTGTATGGGACATTGGATATGTCGAAATAGCACAATTAGCATAGATTTGAAACTTTTCAATTGAGATATATCAATCAATGACCTTTTTTTTTTATTGTAAGTTAGATTATATTTAAACAAATTAAATTTCTAAGCTTGCATGATAAACCAAAATTTTTTGAATCTTTTCAGTAACAACTATAAATAATGATCATTATTTTGCGATGAGCTACAAAAGTCACATAATTTTCCTATTAAATGACTGTTTTGAGGCTTTCATTTCTAGGATATGTGCTTAGATTTGATTGTAACTTGGTGCAATGATGCATTTTGGACTTATGACATAGAAAAGGGTATAAAAAGCAAAAAATGTACCTTTTGGGGGAAGTGCGGCCTAACCCTAGCATTGTATGGGACATTGGATCTATTGAAATAGCAGAATTTGCACAGATTTGAAACTTTTCAATTGAGATTTTTCAATCAATGACCTTTTTTCATTGTCAGTTAGATTATATTTCAACAAATTAAATTTCTAAGCTTGATAAACCAAAATTTCTTGAATATTTTCATAAACAACTATCAAAAAATGATCATTGTTTTGTGATGAGCTACAAAAGTCACAAAATTTGCCATATAAATGACTATTTTGAGGCTTTCATTTCTAAGATATGTGCTTAGATTTGCTTGTAGCATGGTACATTGATGCATTTTGAACTTCTGACATGGAAAAAGGTATAAGAAGCAAAAATTGTACCCTTTTGTAGAAGTGATGACTAACCCTAGCATTGTATGAGACATTGGATCTACCAAAATAGCCCAATTTGCATACATTTTATACTTTTTTATTTGAGATTTTTTAATCAATAACCTATTTTCATTGTAAGTTTGATAGAATATGAACAATTTCATTTTGATGATGATAAACTAAAATATCTTTGTTTCTTTTTCATCAAAAAACAAAAACAGATGTTTATTTTGCGATGAGATATACGAAAGTCATAAAATTTGCCATGTAAATGACTGTTTTAAGGCTCTCAATTCTAAGATATGTGCTTAGATTTGACTGTAACTTGGTGCAATGATGCATTTTGGACTTATGACATAGAAAAGGGTATAAAAAGCAAAAAATGTACCTTTTGGGGGAAGTGCGGCCTAACCCTAGCATTGTATGGGACATTGGATCTATTGAAATAGCAGAATTTGCACAGATTTGAAACTTTTCAATTGAGATTTTTCAATCAATGACCTTTTTTCATTGTAAGTTATTATATATTTAAACAAATTAAATTTCTGAGCTTGATAAACCAAAATTTCTTGAATCTTTTCATAAACAACTATAAAAAAATGATCATTATTTTGCGAGGAGCTACAAAAGTCACATAATCTGCCAAATAAATGACTGTTTTGAGGCTCTCAATTCTAAGATATGTGCTTAGATTTGATTGTAACTTGGTGCAATGATACATTTTGGACTTATGACATAGAAAAAGGTATAAAAAGCAAATATTGTACCTTTTTGGGGAAATGCGGCCTAACCCTAGCATTGTATGGGACATTGGATATGTCGAAATAGCACAATTAGCATAGATTTGAAACTTTTCAATTGAGATATATCAATCAATGACCTTTTTTTTTATTGTAAGTTAGATTATATTTAAACAAATTAAATTTCTAAGCTTGATAAACCAAAATTTTTGAATCTTTTTTAGTAACAACTACAAAAATGATCATTATTTTTGCGATGAGCTACAAAAAGTCACAAAATTTGCCTATTAAATGACTGTTTTGAGGTTTTCATTTCTAAGATATGACATTTAGATTTGATTGTAGCATTGTATGAGACATTTATCAAAATGATGCATTTTGACTTGAACAATTTCATTTTAATGATGATAAACTAAAATATCTTTGACATAGAAAACTGTTTTGGTATTTCTAAAAGCAAAAAATGTACCTTTTTTATGACATAGAAGTGCAAAAAATGACCTAACCCTAGCATTATATGGGACATTGGATCTATTGAAATAGCAGAATTTGAACAGATTTGAAACTTTTTATTTGAGATTTTTCAATCAATGACCTTTTTCATTGTAAGTTTGATTATATTTAAACAAATTAAATTTCTAAGCTTGATAAACTAAAATTTCTTGAATATTTTCATAAACAACTAAAAAAATGATCATTATTTTGCGATGAGATACAAAAGTCACATAATTTGCCAAATAAATGACTGTTTTGAGGCTCTCATTTCTAAGATATGTGCTTAGATTTGATTGTAACTTGGTGCAATGATGCATTTTGACTTATGACATAGAAAAAAGGTATAAAAGCAAAAATTGTACCTTTTTGGGGAAGTGATGCCTAACCCTAGCATTGTAGGACATTGGATCTATTGAAATAGCACAATTTGCATAGATTTGAAACTTTTCAATTGAGATTTTTCAATCAATGACCTTTTTTCATTGTAAGTTAGATTATATTTAAACAAATTAAATTTTAAGCTTGATAAACAAAATTTTTGAATCTTTTCATAAACAAATTTCTGAGCTTGATAAGCCAAATTTCTTGAATCTTTTCTATAAAAATGATCATTATTTTGCGATGAGCTACAAAAGTCACATAATTTGCCAATTAAATGACTGTTTTGAGGCTCTCAATTCTAAGATATGTGCTTAGATTTGATTGTAACTTGGTGCAATGATGCATTTTTGGACTTATGACATAGAAAAGGGTATAAAAAGCAAAAATGTACCTTTTGGGAAGTCTTGGCCTAACCCTAGCATTGTATGGGACATTGGATATGTCGAAATAGCACAATTAGCATAGATTTGAAACTTTTCAATTGAGATATATCAATCAATGACCTTTTTTTTTTTATTGTAAGTTAGATTATATTTATACAAATTAAATTTCTAAGCTTGATAAACCAAAAATTTTTGAATCTTTTCAGTAACAACTATAAATAATGATCATTATTTTGCGATGAGCTACAAAAAGTCACATAATTTTCCTATTAAATGACTGTTTTGAGGCTTTCATTTCTAGGATATGTGCTTAGATTTGATTGTAACTTGGTGCAATGATGCATTTTGGACTTATGACATAGAAAAGGGTATAAAAGCAAAAAAATGTACCTTTTGGGGAAGTGCATGGCTAACCCTAGCATTATATGGGACATTGGATCTATTGAAATAGCAGAATTTGAACAGATTTGAAACTTTTCAATTGAGATTTTTCAATCAATGACCTTTTTCATTGTCAGTTAATTATATTTAAACAAATTAAATTTCTAAGCTTGATAAACCAAAATTTCTTGAATCTTTTCATAAACAACTATCAAAAAATGATCATTGTTTTGCGATGAGCTACAAAAAGTCACAAAATTTGCCAAATAAATGACTATTTTGAGGCTCTCATTTCTAAGATATGTGCTTAGATTTGATTTGCTTGTAGCATGGTACATTGATGCATTTTGAACTTATGACATGGAAAAAGGTATAAAAGCAAAAATTGTACCTTTTTGTAGAAGTGATGACTAACCCTAGCATTGTATGGGACATTGGATCTACCAAAATAGCACAATTTGCATACATTTTATACTTTTTATTTGAGATTTTTCAATCAATAACCTTTTTTCATTGTAAGTTTGATAGAATATAAACAATTTCATTTTGATGATGATAAACTAAAATATCTTTGTTTCTTTTTCATCAAAAAACCAAAACAGATGTTTATTTTGCGATGAGATATACGAAAGTCATAAAATTTGCCATGTAAATGACTGTTTTAAGGCTCTCAATTCTAAGATATGTGCTTAGATTTGACTGTAACTTGGTGCAATGATGCATTTTGGACTTATGACATAGAAAAGGGTATAAAAAGCAAAAAATGTACCTTTTGGGGGAAGTGCGGCCTAACCCTAGCATTGTATGGGACATTGGATCTATTGAAATAGCAGAATTTGCACAGATTTGAAACTTTTCAATTGAGATTTTCAATCAATGACCTTTTTCATTGTAAGTTAATATATATTTAAACAAATTAAATTTCTAAGCTTGATAAACCAAAATTTCTTGAATCTTTTCATAAACAACTATAAAAAATGATCATTATTTTGCGATGATGAGCTACAAAAGTCACATAATATCTGCCAAATAAATGACTGTTTTGAGGCTCTCAATTCTAAGATATGTGCTTAGATTTGATTGTAACTTGGTGCAATGATACATTTTGGACTTATGACATAGAAAAAGGTATAAAAGCAAAATTGTACCTTTTGGGGAAATGGCCTAACCCTAGCATTGTATGGGACATTGGATATGTCGAAATAGCACAATTAGCATAGATTTGAAACTTTTCAATTGAGATATATCAATCAATGACCTTTTTTTTTATTGTAAGTTAGATTATATTTAAACAAATTAAATTTCTAAGCTTGATAAACCAAAATTTTTGAATCTTTTCAGTAACAACTATAAATAATGATCATTATTTTGCGATGAGCTACAAAAGTCACATAATTTGCCTATTAAATGACTGTTTTGAGGCTTTCATTTCTAGGATATGTGCTTAGATTTGATTGTAACTTGGTGCAATGATGCATTTTGGACTTATGACATAGAAAAGGGTATAAAAAGCAAAAAATGTACCTTTTGGGGGAAGTGCGGCCTAACCCTAGCATTATATGGGACATTGGATCTATTGAAATAGCAGAATTTGAACAGATTTGAAACTTTTCAATTGAGATTTTTCAATCAATGACCTTTTTTCATTGTCAGTTAGATTATATTTCAACAAATTAAATTTCTAAGCTTGATAAACCAAAATTTCTTGAATATTTTCATAAACAACTATCAAAAAATGATCATTGTTTTGTGATGAGCTACAAAAGTCACAAAATTTGCCATATAAATGACTATTTTGAGGCTTTCATTTCTAAGATATGTGCTTTAGATTTGCTTGTAGCATGGTGCATTGATGCATTTTGAACTTATGACATGGAAAA
>JAIGNY010001506.1:0-25000 GCA_020152595.1 Chiridota heheva
TATGAATCATTGGTGACTAATATAATTTTTTAGATGGATAGATATGCCTACAAAATGCAAACGCAGCAAATACTAAGCAGAAGAACAATAGAAAACTACATTTTACAAGAAAAAAACGAGCCTGACTGTACCGTGCGATCAAACTAACACATGACAGGACATCAATCAAACGAAGATTGATTTTGATTGCAAAAATCCAATATGTTCCATTTTATAATCACTTAATGTACTCACGCAAACCGGAACTCTGCATATTACCATCATTTTATTTTACCAGTATAGTTTATGGAAAATTTGATTGTATATTTCGAGATTAAAACATTTGATTAAATATGGCTCATTTAAAAGACCTAATGAGTTTTATAATGAATAGACATTTTGCACAAAATGCCTTTATATGTGGTACCTAATATGTTATAAAACATGTCCTTGTGGCATATTGAAAATGCAGTAATATTATTCTTCCACTACAAAAAAAAATCCTCTTGATGGGGCTACGTGATAGTCTTTAGAAACTACTAAATCCCAAGTACATTATCGTATATTATAACTGCACAAGGAAATATTTCAATGTGAAAGATTTACAGACATGAACCTCTCTGGGTTTGATGATATCTTCTTTTAACCGCACGAATATGCCTAGCAACAAAATCTGTGCAACTTTGTGGGGCAAACATCCCACGCGATACTGGTATAGTACTACAGCTTGCTAGCGGCGCGCGCCCATGTTGTCAATGCATATACTTTACAAAACAAATTTATGCACACACAGGCTTAGTGACGGAAAATGGTGAACAAAAATTGTTACCCAGAACAGTTAGCAAACGGAATTTTGTTTATTCCTTTTGCTAAAACTCAAAAGATCCGGAGAAGTGTCATAAATGGATCAAAACATCTAAATGTGAAAGTATTGGTCCTGCATGATTGCGGATTTGAAGTTTGACTTCCCCACCTTGTTACCGCGTTGCTATGGTGGGCGTGGCCTACTTTATAACCTGGAAAGGTTATTTGGAAGAAAATTAGTTACAAACAATGAAAGCAGCAAACAGTTCATCTAACTTAGTTAAATTGACCGTTTAACAAAAGTTTGTAGTTTTAGACAGTATTATAGTAACGTAAGTTTATTGAGATGTAATAAAGTTACTGAAATCTTGTTACTCCAAACAAAATAACTTGTGAACTTCCTTACGTTTGATATGAATTTCGTCTGTAGAAAATTGATCGTCACGCCGCGGGTAATTATGCTACATACTAGCGACGTCACTTCCGCGGTGGATATTTGATGGCATGTATACAGTCTGGTCCACGAGTCGGAGATCGAGACATGCGCAGTGATCATAATTCAAACTGTTGCTAATGTCCAGTCGTCAAGTTTTGTTTGCTTTTCAAATTCTGTATATCTTAAGTTGTATACCTTGCAAATGATATTGAAATTTAAAAATTAAGTAAGGGCTTAGAGGACAACAGCCCTTCGGACACCTCTAGATACACAAAAACAATTGGAACAGAACCATTGCTCGTTACACACGACGTTGCATTAGTATTAAAGGTTGTAATCCATTGTATTAGATAAGGACCAAAGTTAAAGTATATAAGGGTGTTGTATTTAAAAGACCAATCGAAACAGTCAAATGCTTTTTTGTTTAAATCAAGGATAGCAAAATACCGGGGGTTGAATTGTGATTACAGAAATAAATGAGGTTATAAACAAGTCGTCTGATTTTCCCACCGATATACCGTCCTTTATAAAAACCGGTTTGATCGAAACTAATACGGTCTGGAAGGATGCACTTAAGTCTAGAAGAAATAGATTTTGCAGCAATTGTATAGACGACATTTAACGGAGCTATTGGACGCCATACAGGCTCTGCCCTTTTGTCGGAAATTAAACTCGTCTGAAACGCATAATTAAGAGATTTAAGTAAAAGGTAACCCACTTCATACAAAAAAATACAGCAATAAAATTCAGCAGTTATACCATTAGAACCAAGAGACGTATTAATGGACAGAGAGTAAAAAATGAGTACATTAATCTAATGTAAGGAAACCTTCACAATTTAAATTCTTAATATAATTAAAATTGTCAAAAATATGCAAACAAACAAGATTATTCTTTATGTAAAGGTTTTCAAAAAATATGTTAGTACTGTTCTAATTATATTCAAAGCTTTGTTTGTTATTTTCTGGGCTTGATAAGTCAGTCCGGTCTCATCTCCCTTTTGGGAGAACGAAATCTTCTCCTAAATGAGCGAACTTTAATGTAAATCAGTCTCCCATAATGCAGCATTACCTACAAGCCCTCTGTTTATGCCCCGTACTCGTAATATAACTCATTCTTTCACAGCTTTTGGAATTCTTGATAATGAGCGGGAAAGGTTAATTGTTGAATATTCATACATTTATAATTAGATTTAGATAACAGCCAATCCCTCAAATATCATTTGCCAGTCCGTGTCTTCGTAAAACAGTTAAACAGATTCAACCCGCGCAATGACCTTTGCTGTTAGACGCAATACGGTCGATAAAACATGTTTAAAAAGCAATAAAAGTAATACAGAATTTAAAGTCAAATTGCCCAATTTTATTTATATGATTTTTTTGTTGTAATATTTTCTATTTTAACAGCTAACATGTTGTTTTCCCGCCATTTTGAATGATATGCAGGTACCCGTGTAAATAAAAACATTAATTTTCGAAATTCCTGTATTATGACCTTTTAAAAAATATACAGGTGTGCTAATCCCCGAATTCTTCCAAAAAAATGTATAGTGAACCTGACTAATACTTCCAGACCTTGCTTTTGTCTGAAAACCTGTCAGGAACTGCCAAAGCCATCAATGCATCCCATTCCGTCGAATTTGTACTGCCTTTATCATCAATATTTGTGGGGGCAAAATTTGTGCAAAATTTCATGATTTTTAGCCTTTTTAAAACCAATTTTTGACTAAAATTATGTTCCTGATTGCAATACAACTGCTTAACGCAAAAGATATCGTTGAAATTCCCCCAATTTTTCAATTGACATCAAAAAGAGCAACTACCCCCTCTTTTTCCACACCGAGATATAAGTTTCAAAATCAACTTAAGAATTACCTATAGGCAGCGTGGTATAGTTGTGTGCATGAGGGACTTGAGCGGACCCGGGTTCAAAAAGCGAACCGGATGTGCGGCTTTTTTTTCGTGAGTAATTCCATTGTTTTTGCATGTTTTGCTTTAAGAAAAAAAATTAGACTGGTGTCAATGGAAAGGAAATTTCACAAACAATCTTGAGATGTATTACGAATGGAAATTGACAATTGAATACATGAGAATATCATGTTTTGGAAATGGTTAGAATTCCTTGCAAATTACTCATTTTAAAGATGTTTGAACAAACTATGAATATTTATGCTCTTCCTTGAAAAGAACATCAATTACCATATATTATAATGATTACACAGAAGACAATAACAATCTAACATTAGACCACCAAATTTGGTGCACTATTGGAATGATTACTAAGAAGATTACTACCAAACGTAAAGTTGCATTACCATATATGGCACATCTTGTAATGAGATCTGAGAGGAGGGACCAAGCAGGAGGATTCATTGTCAAGTTTGGGCATGAAATAGGAACTAGGGGTAGGTCATAAGAATATGACTGCTTTTGGTATGTTGTGGGAAAAAGTGGATAAAATCTTTAGTTTCAGCATGGTAATTGCTGCATCAAGACTTCGTGTGTTGGAGCTGTATTGAAAGTGTATCTACTTTGTGAAATTGACTGATCAACTCCGCTTGACAGCGTTAAAAGTCTGTGTCAGAAAGAAAGACTGAGAATTATATTTTGGTGATTAAACTGATTCATCTGCTGTTGTGTCTTTACTTCGGCGTTAGGGATCTTAATGTGACTTTAAGACTAACCGAAATGTAACAAATCTAATTATGTAAGATAATCCTCCATGTTCATTATTCACAAGGATTAATACAAGCTCAAAAATTGGGCAAATTTGACCTAATTTTGCCTAAAATGTACAAATTAGCATATTTATGTCGATATTTTCTTTATTTTGAATTTTTTATTGAAAAGTTTATTGTCTTAGCATTCATTTAAACCAAGTTTGTAGTGATAGAAAAAGAAAGAAATGTTGTGAAAATTAATTTTGACAGACACATTGCATAATTGCAGACACATTTTGAACCCACTGGGTCTTTAAGGGTTAAAGGAATATATCAGTGAATTCTTATGTTCATTTGTATGAAGAAGGACTGTTAAAAAACAAAGAAGTGAAAAAAACATGGTGATATCTTATTCCGTTTAGGAGTTTACAGTGATGAAAACACTTTAAAGATTTCACCAGTGTGTTGAAAAGTAACCTTGCAGTGTAAACCGTGATTGCAGATCCAAGATAATTCTTTATGTATTTTGATACAAATTAATAACCTCTTTCAAAATTATTGGAAGTATTATTAGTTCGATTATTAAAATGTTGTATAACATGAACTTGTTTTCTCATCTGCTAATTTATCTTACACTCTTAACAAAATACATTTTCATTTAAAAGAAATACATAAAGAATTAAATCAGATGTGCAATTATGACATCATACTTTACACTGCAAGGGTAATTCTAAACCCACTGGTGAAATCTTTGAAGTGCAATAACTCCTAAACGAAATAAGATATCAGCATGTTTTTTTCGCCAATTTGTTTCTTTAATTCTTTCTCTGTCATATAAATGAACACAAATGAAGATTCATGGGAATATACCTTCAAATTAAATTATCATTTCAAGAGTGTTGATATGCCTATTTAATGCACGGGCAAAGAACTTTGGCCCACGTAGAAAGGCCCGACTTTAGGAAAGTCATTCGTAAGTGCAAAATCCTTTGCATCGTGCATTACATACGCATATCAACATGATGCCAAAACATTAATCTTTTTATAACAAATTTCGTGTTAGATTCTTTAAAACGCATAAAAATCAACTAAAAAGAATGAAAAGTTTACATACATTTTTCGCTTCATTAAAAAAATTACCTGTTTTGAAAATGGAATAAACCAAATAATCATTGTCGTGCATTAACGATATTTAATGCACGTGTCATGACAATGCAAATACACCATAAAAAGTGTATCAACTCTTTTAAAACACTTTTTCCTCTTTCAAGAGCAGGTTCCAGCAGGCTGTGCCCTCAAGCAGGTCTCTTGGTTTTCATATCATAACAGGGGTAGTTGCACAAGCAGATTAAGCAGATTGTATGATATGTGAAAGTCACAATTTGGTGTAAAAAACAAATTGCTCATAATCTGTTTTATTGATTTTCTCAAAAAGGTGACTGAGAATTTCAAAAAGCAGCCGCAAAAAGTTTTGAATATCTATTTACTATCCGTCTCCGAAATGTTGGACAATCCGGAGCGGAAAATGAGAAATCCCATAAGTTTAGTGTGGGCTAGTCAAATGTGTAAGCTCATGCGATGACGTTATACAAAAAGTACCTTTTTTTTTTTTTTTTGTATTTCAAAGTACCCAGTTTTTCAAATTGCTCCTGGACTGGTTGATGGAAAATATAACATTGAGGTGAGATGTTACTGTACTGTGCTCCTTGAATTGCTTCATGAAATGACAGATTTTGATTAGATAGGCATTTTTAAAAATATTTTCACTGAATTTTCAAGCAGTGTTTTAGGCAGTGCCTACACCTACCTATAATAAACCTTTAACAATGTGTGATTAAAGAATATTAAGGATCAGAGGGGTTCAAATGATAACCTAAAATACTTCCTTTTTAAACAGACCATGTGGGTCTAGCGGTTATAGCATCAGCTTGACAAGCTAGAAGCCCCAGATTCAATCCCTAGTGGGTCTTCATTCACCAGTGCATCACAAGTGATTTATCAAACTGATGCGGATATCTCTATATACTGGTGCTGACATCTCTATATACTGGTGCTAACATCTCTATATACTGGTGCTGACATCTCTATATACTGGTGCTGACATCTATATATACTGATGCTGACATCTTTATATACTGGTGCTGACATCTCTATATACTGGTGCTAACATCTTTATATACTGGTGCTGACATCTCTATATACTGGTGCTGACATCTCTATATACTGATGCTGACATCTCTATATACTGATGCTGACATCTCTATAAACTGATGCAAATATTTCTATATACCGATGTTGACATCTCTATATACTGATGCTGACATCTCTATATACTGATGTTGACATCTCTATATACTGATGCTGACATCTCTATATACTGATGTTGACATCTCTATATACTGATGCTGACATCTCTATATACTGATGCTGACATCTCTATATACTGGTGCTGACATATCCATATACTGATGCTGACATATCTATATACTGATGTTGACATCTCTATATACTGATGCTGACATCTTTATATACTGATGCTGACCTCTCTATATACTGATGCTGACATCTATATATACTGATGCTGACATCTTTATATACTGATGCTGACATCTCTATATACTGATGCTGACATATCTATATACTGATGCTGACATATCTATATACTGATGTTGACATCTCTATATACTGATGCTGACATCTCTATATACTGATGCTGACATCTCTATATACTGATGCTGACATCTCTATATACTGATGGTGACATCTCTATATACTGATGATGACATCTCTATATAACCTTAGATGTGGAGAAAGAATAAAATACCCAACCTACCCACCCTACATTAAACTTAGTTGTTATATCCATCCGAGCCACTAGCCTCATAGAGCGGGTTAATTCCCGGTCAATTTTACAAAAAAGAAGAATTTATGAAAATTTTACAAAAATAAATATTTCCCGAAAATGTAAGAAAACTCATGTGTAGCAGATCCTTGATTTACGTAAATTTCACGAAAAAGTAGGAGATCCCCCCCCCCCCCTCCCAATAAAATTATTGGGGATTTTGGCCACAGCTTTCTACGCCACTGCAATACAACGTTGTTTTAAACTCCAAACTGACAAAGACAATGTGATTACATGTATTTGTTTCTCCATGTGTCATAACAAAATAAACATTTGTAGGAATGAGCAACCGAAAATATCATTTTTTTACCAATTCACTCACTTTGCATTTAAGTCTTTCAGATCAGTCGTTTAAAACATGCGCTCTCACCCCCTCCACCTACCACCCACCCTTCACCCAACCCCCGCTCAATTGCTTCACGGTCCATGAATATGTAAGGCCCTTACGCCTGTCTTATTCCAATTAAAGTTAAAAAATGACGCTTAGAAAAGAAAAAAATTGTTAGCAACAAGTTCTATAGAAATAGAAAATTCTTCCTAGTATGTCACAAGCTTGATTTTTGCTTTTTACCTATAATCGGGTTCACTATGTATTTTTGTGGGAAATCATTGTTTCCATTTGCATGGGTACCTGCATTATGATTCAAAATGGCGAGAAAACAAATTGGCGGCCAAATATTACAAAAAAACAATCATAAATAGGAATGGGCAGTTTGATTTTGAAATTCTGTATTATTCTTATGGGTTTTTAAACATAGTTTTATAAGTTTTATCTTTTATGATAAATTCATGTCATCCAAAATGTCAGAAAAACAAAATGGCCGCCAAAATAGAAAATATTTCAACAAAATTATCATATAAATAGAATTGGACAATTTGACTTTGAAATCCTGTATTATTTTTATAGACAGTTAAACATATTTTGTACCTTCTATCTTTATAATAAATTCATGGCGGCGCCAACCTTCCATAGTAGACCTACCAAACCAGTCATTTCAACACAGATAAGACGAGCTTTAAATTTTAATATCTCCTTAACGGAGTAGATTTTTTAATGCTTTCGTCACAATTTTGTTTCTTTTGCACTTCTCTTTCATATAAGATGAAAGTGTTCAACCACTGTACTAATCCTCTAAAGGACCAAAGGCACTATAGGATGACTATTTTGGTAGCATTATTTGATGCTATATTGAACAACATGGAACAAAAGCTACTGACGCCCCTCGTTGCAATGGACCTCAGCGCAGCTTTCGACACGGTCAATCACCAGCTCTTACTAGATATACTTCAGAAGCGTTTCGGCGTTCGTGAAACCGCCCATAAATGGCTATCATCTTACCTATCTGACAGGCAGTTTTCAGTATGTGTGAGAAAAGAGTATTCTGAAGCTGTAGACATTGATTTCTCTGTTCCTCAAGGTAGCATAAATGGTCCGGTTCTCTTTACTTGTTATACCAGTACATTAGATGAATGTGTAACAGATGATCAAACAATCATTGGCTATGCTGATGATCATCATAGCATCTACACTTTTTAAGCCAGGTGATAACGACTCGAAGCCATGGCAATGAAAGGTCTGGAATCTACCATGGTAGATGTGCGGAATTGGATGCACGCTAATCGTCTCAAAATGAACGATGAAAAATCCGAATTTATTGTTTTGGGAAGTACTCAACAGCTAGTTAAGTGTGACACATCCTCACTGTCCATTGGTGGTGTAACCGTAGAAAGGGCTAAAACTGTAAAATTACTAGGTGTAACTGTAGATGCGAATCTAAACCTCAAGCATCACATCTCACAAAAAGCTAAAGCAGCATCCTTTGCTTCGTACAAACTAAAAAGATACGTCGTTACCTAGATAAGGCTACCTCACTGAAATTGGCAAGTTCCTCATTTTTTCACATATGGATTACTGTAATAGTTTATTTGTCAACCTACCCTCTTCCTACTTGCAACCTCTTCAAAGAGTACAAAACCTCACAGCTAAAGTAATTCTAAAGAAATCCAAATTCCATAGTTCAACAGAATGTTTACGCAGTCTACATATACTTCCTGTTCAGGCCCGTGCTAAGTACAAAATTCTCCTTCTTGTCTACAAGTGTCTCAACAACTTAGCCCCTTCATATCTGTCTGACTTACTCCATGTTAAAACATCCTCCTATGCCACTAGGTCTTCTGCCGCCCTCATTTTAATGTTCCCTTTACCCAAAAGAAATTGTTTGCTGACCGCTCGTTTAGAATTGCTGGACCCACACTCTGGAATGGCCTCCCTATTAATGTTAGAAATACCGCCACCCTCTCAATGTTTAAGAAGGCTTTGAAAACCCATTTATTTATTCAGTATTTTTCATAATTATATTTTTACTCGTAGCTCACATATCTTTTTATGTTTATTTATGATTCTTTGTAGCACTTAAGTTGTTTAATTATATTATAGTTATTTTTGTAAAGCGCCATTGAGTGCATCGTTTTGCAGTAATGTGCGCTATATCAGTTTTCATACCATAACCATAACCATAAGAATATTCTAGAAATTTGTTTTTAAAGAAAATATTTAAACTGGAATGAAACGTCTTTAAATATTGTAAACAGGCTCATCATTTCCTACAATAATTTAAATGTAATAGCGCTCCCTTTTGTTATTGCCCTTGTCATTTCCAATGTAGTTCTGCGGAGGTTAAGCAAAAAATCCATTGGGGGAGGGGTTTGCAGGGGTGGAGAAGTGGGTCGCGTTATTATGTCCATGATATCTCGGATTACTATTCCAAGATTGTTTTCTTTCAAATTGCTTTAAATCCCTTTATTTACATATATAATTGATAGGATGCTCCAAAAAGGGAATATAAAACTGTTTTAAGAGGCCTCATTGCAGTCATAGTGAATAAAAGAAAATAAGATACAAGACGTTTTTCTCTGAATTACTAACTGTATAGCTCCATCTCCTCAAAGTGTCCATGCTAGAGGACAGTTTCGAAGACAGATGATGTCGAACTTGCCATTCAGATACACGTGACCTTTTGCAAACCTGCTAACATGCCCATGAAAGGCTGCGCTCGAAAATGAGCAAGGGGTGGAGATTTCGTAACTCAGAATGAGGGCAATATTTATGACGTAGCCTGGTGAAAAGCACTTGTGTAACCAGCATCCAAAAGGTGGGGATCCAACAGTAACCAGTATATAGGCCCCCCCTCTTCCCTCCTTTCTCATACTTTTTGGCAGAATTTTGCAAAATACATAAGCTTGTGAAAAAAACTCCCTACTTTGTGGAGGAAAATAAGTCCCAATGCCCCTTTCCCTCCCCCAAAATTTTACACAAAAAATATAGTTGGAAAATAAATGTCCTCCTACTTTGTGGAGGAAATGTAGGTCCCGGTGCACACTTTGTAAAGGAAAATTACGGCCCTATGATTATAATCCTACATCTGTCAGTCTAACCAGGAGCGAAAATAATGCTTCAAACAGCCTCTTCTAGCTTGTCCTGTACTCTGATTGCCAGTGTTACGCCCGGCGTGCGGTAAGAGCAGAAGGAAGGTCACCTCCGGAACGAATTGGACTTTCGAGCAATATTGATTGAGGCAAAAACAGACAGGGAAAAGTGTCCAAACAGAATGTAAACGAAAAATGTATTTCTTCAAATAAATTTTTCGCAGGCACTTCAGGTTGGCAATTTTCGTTCGCAAAAATGAGAATTTATAATTTAAGCAAAACGCTACTGTCACCCTAGAATATCATGGGCCGCGGAGCAGGAAGTCGGGGTGCCGCCGAGCAGGGACCAGTGGCGCGGAGCAGAGGACCGGGGGCCGCGGAACAGAGGGCAGAGCCGAGGAACAGGGCGCCGGGAGCTGCGGATCAGGGGCCGCAGAACATGAGCAGACCCCCCCCCCCCCTCCACTTCTTGCAAATCATAAGAAGGATGACCTGCAAATTTCATTTTTGTCCCAACAAACGTTGAAAAATGTATGACTCTCTTACCACGGTCCAAAAACTATTTGTAAAGGCGTTGGGGGTGAGGGGGAGGGGGAGAGGATTTGATAAAGTATTGGATATTTTGGTAAAATTTGCGAAATTTCCCGATCATTGAAAACAAATTTTCGAAAGTGAAACAAATTTCGCGAAATTTGAAGAAAATCTCTCGAAAATGAAGAAAATGTCCCGAAAATGTAATCTATTTCCAAATTCTACGGAAATGAAGGAAATTTCTATGTTAATAATTTCTTGATTTCAGTAAATTTCACAAAAAAGAAGAAAATTTCCCGAAAATAAAGGAAGTTTTATTGTAGTAATTCCTTCACTTAATTACATCTTCCGAAAAAGAAAATTTTATGACAATTTAACGGAAATGAATATTTTTTGAAAAGGTAAGAAAACTCATGTGTAGCCCTTCTTTGATTAACGTAAATTTTACAAAAAGTAGAAAATCCCCACCCCCCCCCCTCCCCCCTCTTCCCTAATAAAATCATTGGGGTCTTTGGCCACGATTTTCTACGCCACCACAATACAACGTTGTTTAAACTCCAAACTGACAAAGACAATGTGATTACATGTATTTGTTTTTCCATGTGTCATAACAAAGTAAACATTTGTAGCAATGAGGAAGCGAAAATATCATTTTTTTTACCAATTCACTCACTTTGCATTTCAGTCTTTCAGATCAGTCGTTTAAGACGTGCGCTCTCACCCCCTCCACCTACCACCCACCCTTCACCCAACCCCCGCTCAATTGCTTCACGGTCCATGAATATGTAAGGCCCTTACGCCTGTCTTATTCCAATTAAAGTTAAAAAATGACGCTTAGAAAAGAAAAAAATTGTTAGCAACAAGTTCTATAGAAATAGAAAATTCTTCCTAGTATGTTACAAGCTTGATTTTTGTTTTTTACCTATAATCGGGTTCACTATGTTTTTTTGTGGGAAATCATTGTTTCCATTTGCATGGGTACCTGCATTATGATTCAAAATGGCGAGAAAACAAATTGGCGGCCAAATATTACAAAAAAAATAATCATAAATATGAATGGGCAGTTTGATTTTGAAATTCTGTATTATTCTTATGGGTTTTTAAACATAGTTTTATAAGTTCTATCTTTTATAATAAATTCATGTCATCCAAAATGTCAGAAAAACAAAATGGCCGCCAAAATAGAAAATATTTCAACAAAATTATCATATAAATAGAATTGGACAATTTGACTTTGAAATCCTGTATTATTTTTATAGACAGTTAAACATATTTTGTACCTTCTATCTTTATAATAAATTCATGGCGGCGCCAACCTTCCATAGTAGACCTACTACGCCAGTCATTTCTACACAGATAAGACAAGTTTCAAATTTTAATATCTCCTTAACGAAGTAAGATTTTTAAATGCTTTTTTTACAATTTTGTTTCTTTTGCAGTTCTCTTTTATATAAGATGAACGTGCCTATCCACTGTACTAATCCTTTAAAGGACCAAAGGCACTATAGGATGATAATAATATTCTAGAAATTTGTTTTTAAAGAATATTGTAAACAGGCTCATCATTTCCTACAATAATTCAAATGTACTCTTTATTATTGCTCATGTTTCTTCTAATGTGGTTCTGCGAAGGTTTAGCAACAAATTTTCATTGAAGCGGTTTGGGGGTGAGGTCTGCAGGGGTGGAGAAGTGGGCCGAGTTATTATGTACATGATATCTCGGATAACTATTCCAAGATTGTTTCTTTCAAATAGCTTTAAATCCCTTTATTTACAGATGTAATTGTAAGGATGCTCTTAAAAGGGAATATAAAACTGTTTTGGGAGTCTCATTGCAGTCATAGTGAATAAAATAAAATAAGATACAAGACTTTTTACTCTGAATTACTAACTGTATAGCTCCATCTCCTCAAAGTGTCCATGCTAGAGGACAGTTTCGAAGACAGATGATGTCGAACTTGTCATTCAAATACACGTGACCTTTTGCAAACCTGCTGACATGCCCATGAAAGGCTGCGCTCGAAAATGAGCAAGGGGTGGAGATTTCGTAACTCAGAATGAGGGCAATATTTATGACGTAGCCTGGTGAAAAGCACTTGTGTAACCAGCATCCAAAAGGTGGGGATCCAACAGTAACCAGTATATAGGCCTACCCCCCACACTTTTTGGCCGAATTTTGCAAAATACATAAGGTTGTGAAAAAACTCCCTACTTTGTGGAGGAAAATAAGTCCCAATGCCCCTTTCCCTCCCCCAAAATTTTACACAAAAAATATGGTTGGAAAATAACTGTCCCCCTACTTTGTGGAGAAATAGTAAGTCCCGGTGCACACTTTGTGAAGGAAAATTACGGCCCTATGATTATAATCCTACACCTGTCAGTCTGACCAGGAGCGAAAATATTGCTTCAAACAGCCTCTTCTAGCTTGCTATGTACTCTGATTGCCAGTGTTACGCACGGCGTACGGTAAGAGCAGGGGGAGGTCACCTCCGTAAGGAGTTGGACCTTCGAGCAATATTGATTGAGGCAAAAACAGACAGGGAAAAGTGTCCAAACAGAATGTAAACGAAAAATGTATTTCTTCAAATGAATTTTTCGCAGGCCCTTCAGGTTGGCAATTTTCGTTCGCAAAAATGAGAAATTATAACTTAAGCAAAACGCTACTGTCACCCTAGAATATCATAGGCCACGGAGCAGGGAGTCGGGGCGCCGCGGAGCAGGGCCGGTGGCGCGGAGCAGAGGACCGGGGGCCGCGGAACAGGGGGCCGGGCCGCGTAACAGGGGACCGGAAGCCACGGAACAGGGGCTAGGGGCCGCAGAGCAGGGCGCCGTGAGCCGCGGATCAGGGGCCGGAGGCCGCAGAACATGGAACGTACCCCCCCCCCCCTCCCCACTCCCCACTTGTTTGCAAATCATAAGAAGGATGACCTGCAAATTTCATTTTTGTCCCAACAAACGGTAAAAAAGGTATGACTCTCTTACCACGGTCCCAAAACTATTTGTAAAGGCGTTGAGGCGGAGGGGGAGAGGATTCGTTAAAGTATTGGATACTTTGGTAAAACTTGCAAAATTTCTAGAGCATTGAAGACAAATTTTCGAAAGTGAGACAAATTTCGCGAAAATTGAAGAAAACCTTTCGAAAATGAAAAAATGTCCCGAAAATGTAATCCATATTCCAGAAATTTAAAAAAATTCTCGAAAATTGAAACAAATTCTACAAAAATGAAGGTAACTTCTGTGTAGTAATTCTTTAATTTCAGTAAATTTCACAAAAAAGAAGGAAATTTCCCGAAAATAAAGAAAATTTCATTTTAGTAATTTCTTCACTTAAGTAAATTTTACGAAAAAGAAGATTTTATGAAAATTTTACGGATATAAATATTTCCCGAAAATGTAAGAAAACTCATGTGTAGCACTTCTTTGATTTACGTACATTTTACGAAAAAGTAGGAAATCCCCCCTCCCCCCCCCCCCTCCTCCCAATAAAATTATTAGGGGCTTTGGCCACGGTTTTCTACGCCACTACAATACAACGTTGTTTTAAACTCCAAACTGACAAACACAATGTGATTACATGTATTTGTTTCTCCATGTGTCATAACAAAGTAAACATTTGTAGCAATGAGGAACCAAAAATATTATTTTTTTACCAATTCCCTCACTTTGCATTTCAGTCTTTCAGATCAGTCGTTTAAAACGTGCGTTCTCACCTCTCTCCCCCCACTCTTCCTCCCCCTCCTCTTCCTTCCCCTACCCCCGCTCAATTGCTTCACGGTCTATGAATATGTAAGGCCCTTACGCCTGTGTTATTCCAAACAAAGTTAAAAAATGACGCTAAGAAAAAAAACTTTTGTTAGCAACAAATTCTATAGAAATAGAAAATTCTTCCTAGTATGTTACAAGCTTGATTATTGTTTTTTACCTATAGTTAGGTTCACTACGTATTTTTGTAGGAAATCATTGTTTCCATTTGCATGGGTACCCGCATTATTATTCAAAATGGCGGGGAAACAAAATTGCGGCCAAATGGAAAATATTACAAAAAATAATTATAAATAGGAATGGGCAGTTTGATTTTAAAATTCGATATTATTTTTATGGGTTTTTAAACATAGTTTTATAAGTTCTATCGTTTATAATAAATTCATGTCATCCAAAATGTCGGGAAAACAAAATGGCCGCCAAAATAGAAAATATTATAACAAAATTATTATATAAATAGAATTAGGCAATTTGACTTTGAATCTGAATTTCTGTATCATTTTTAAAGACAGTGAAACATATTTTGTACCTCCTATCTTTATAATGAATTCATGTCATCCAAAATGGCGGATAAACAAGATGGCTGCAAAAACAAAAGATATGGAAATTAAATTAGGTGTGAATTTGAACTTGTTCCTTAAACTTTAGGCATTTTTGGTTTACAAATGAAATTTGAGATATCTTAGGTGCAAACACGTAAATTTAAAAATCTATTCTGATCTCTTTAGAGCTTCCTTTTAAGCTCGTCTTTATTTTCGTGGAACTGGTACATTTATCAAAAAAATGATTTTACGTTCTACTTGTAACAGGTTTTCGCAACCGACATTTGTGAAAGTAGTGGATTCCTTTGTTTACATTTGAAAACTTCGTTAACTAGCTATTATGCATTGTGACATCATCATTTACCATAACAACCATCAATCAAACACAATAGTGTATATGTGCCACTGATCTATAATGTTAATGTATGTTGATGGTATGTGCATGCTAGATAGACCAGAGACATCTACAGTAGATCACGTGCAGCAAGTGAGAAAGTGATATCCATTGATATCCAATTGATATCAATTTTTGCTCTCAATATTGTCATGGAGCAGTTTTTCAAGGCAAATCCACATCTTGAAGCAATATATGTTCTAAACCTACAGAAGATGTACTACACGCCCTTGCAGATAAGTCTAATCAGTCAAACAGTGTGCAGCTAGTACATGACCATTTATGTCAAGCTCTGAGTGAAGAGGATGTTTTATATAAGTTCAAAGCATGAGAAACTGAAAAGTCCTCTAATGCCATGTTCAAGTCAATGATAAATTACATGCATCGGGTGGAAACGATCTTGATCGTTTTAGCAACAACCAGAAATTGTGACTGTCTTTTCACTTGGAAGCAGGAGAAGCATAACGCAAGTCATCCTTTGCTTTTGATCTAATCAAATACAAGCTTCTCCAGCCCCGGTATGTTGCAGGCATGTGTGAGATGTAGACGAAACACCTCAAAACATATGGAAGGACATTTAAAGAAAGCTCCCCTTGAAACACGGACAAAATGAAACTGCCACTATGATTTTCATCCCGTTTCAAAGAAATTCCCTCAACAAGTTGACCATGAATTACACAATCATTTGACCACAAATTGTGTTATAATGCGAAGTGGAGTAACGTGCAAATGAAATAGGAAACTTGAAACTTTTCAGTGACCGCATGTCAGTGTCACGTAATCATTCATGCGATTAATAGAATGCCACAGGCACAGAAAACCAGAATGGAGTAGTGTTCAAGGGGCGGATTTTCTAATGAGCTTCAGAATAGAAACTTCTCCGTTACCAATATTGAGATATCATTTGTTTCCACAGGTGCAGATCATGCCTGTAAGCATCTCAACAATATGATAAAGGTTCAAATGGCTTAATTGGCATTTCTAATATCCTAATGTAAGACTGATATTTCTTGGCAACCCCAGTGATGGTAAGTATCTCTACGGAGTTCAAAGAACAATTCGGTCTCCAAAATAACAAGCAGCACGAGCATCATTGCTTGCATCCAAGAACTGTTCAAAAGAAACACGAACTTGTTAGCAAAATCAAAAATGCGATTCTGTGCCATGAAAACCCTTTTAAAGCTCAAGATGATGAGCTGTACAACTTTATTACAAATGCATATGTTCACCTAGAGTATATCACACAGATATTAAGTGCAGATTGTCGCCAAACGTATCAATGGAGATATCAGTTTGAGGGCTCCATGCAGTCCAAAGGAGAAGGACATAGAAATCAATCTGTAAAGATTCGTGACCAAGCAGTTGATCTGAAAGAAACCAAAGATCTATACCTGTATACGGTCGACTGTTTGGCAAATCAAACAGAGATATTGACGAGAAAAATGCGATTGGCAACTTTGACATGTTTGAGTTTATACTGACTGGGCATTCTTGCACCACCTGATGGATTACATCTACCTTGTACTGACAAGTCAAAGCTGATACATTGCTTGAGCAGAAGTTGGCTGAATCTTCTCAAAAACAGAAACAGAAGTTAAACAGCATGATAACACTCCAAATAAACATGACAAAAGGTTTGCTGATATTGATGGTTGTGCAACAGATGACCAACAAACAAGGAAACATCAAACTGTGATATACCTTGGTCAACAGTTCAATGAAAAAATAATGACCTTAAAGCAAGCTTTGATGAGATTATTGTTGTTTTTGACACATATAAAGTAGACTCACTCATGCAGAAAACCAAACAAAAGCAACAAAAAGGAAAGGATACTTACTGTTCAGTACCAACTTAAAGATGATACGAACATCAAGCACATCACAATGAAGCGCTTCCTTTCATATCAAAAGACAATAGCAGGTCTAACAGAATACCTTGCAAAAGCAGTGCTGGAGTACAACAAACATTCACAGAAATTAGTCATCACATCAGCAGCAGGTCACATCAACCATCAACACATACAGAATGAAGATACTAACCACGAGGAAGCTGACACTGATGGTATGTCTTTCAGCAACTTTATTGCAACAGAATACCAATGCAAAGCTTGTGTTTTCTTTCCTGACACTGATGTCCTAGTTCTAGTAGTGGCTAACTTTGATAAGTTGTACAGACAACAATTTCAATGGTTTCAGGACAAGTTGACATGAAACCAATCTGGAGAGCTTTAGACCAATTTTCTATGGTTTTACAGGAAATGACAACATTGCGAGATTTTGATGGTTTCCGTACAAGAAAGCTGAAAGTGATTTTGGTGAAGCGCTGATGCAACTACCAGAAGATGGTGACCTAATTCAAGAGGTAAAGGAAACATTAGCCAAGTTTGTCTGCTCCGTGTACTGCCCTCGAGGTTATTGCATAACAGATATCCCAGAGTTAAGGTGACATCTTTTTTTGTAAGCACTAAGCAGAAAGTAAGAACTTGCCCCAACACTTGAAGAACACATCAAACGTGTGCGCGTTTAAAATCGAGTATGGTGCCGGGTAAGGGACCTACAGCATACACCATTAAATCCTCTTGACCAGGCCCCGACACCCGGAGGAAGAAGGTGGGAGCCTCCAATAATTGTCAAAGCAATGGCTTTCAATAGGCCTTATTTGTGTTCTTTATTCAAAAAATAATTACATCGGTCTCCCCCTCGTCCTCTCCCCTACCCCTTCCTTATGAAACCTGTGTCGGGGTTGTCTTATATCAGAAACATATTATTGGCGGCCAATTTGTTTTCCCTCCATTTTGAATGATATACGGGTATCGGTCATATCAATTTTGGTAAGTATATTTAGCCAATTTTTCTTCTTTTTGCTGATTATTGATTCGCGATCTTGTCAATTAGGTTGGATAAGTTTAATGGTCAGGCATTTAGGGCCGCCGTAATTCGCATCCAAAAAATAGAAGAACAAGAGGCAAATTTTCTTCAAAATGTACTAATCTTATTTTAAATCATAATAAAACGTGTGAGAGATACATCCCAGCAGGGGCGTAGCCAGGATAAAATGTCAGGGGCCAAACCAAACCAGGGATGATGTAATGAGCAGTTTTGACAAGATTAATGGCACATCAAGTTGGGACTAGGGTGCATGGTGGCACATATTGGGAGTAGGGTGCATGGTGGCACATATTGGGAGTAGGGTGCATGGTGGCACATATTGGGAGTAGGGTGCATGGTGGCACATATTGGGAGTATGGTGCATGGTGGCACATATTGGGAGTAGGGTGCATGGTGGCACATATTGGGAGTAGGGTGCATGGTGGCACATATTGGGAGTAGGGTGCATGGTGGCACATATTGGGAGTATGGTGCATGGTGGCACATATTGGGACTAGGGTGCATGGTGGCACATATTGGGAGTATGGTGCATGGTGGCACATATTGGGAGTAGGGTGCATGGTGGCACATATTGGGAGTATGGTGCATGGTGGCACATATTGGGAGTAGGGTGCATGGTGGCACATATTGGGAGTAGGGTGCATGGTGGCACATATTGGGACTAGGGTGCATGGTGGCACATATTGGGAGTAGGGTGCATGGTGGCACATATTGGGAGTAGGGTGGATGGTGGCACATATTGGGACTAGGATGGATGGTCTTCTAAGCGGGAAGCAGGGAGAAAGGTTGTCCTTAAAATGTTTTTCGAGATAGATAAATAAAATTAGATAAGAAAAGTTTTTTTTCTAAATGGAAAAAAGTTTGGATAAATTTATTGTAAAAAATGTTAAGAAAATTTTCGGCAACAAGAAAATGGGAAGAAAATGAAATAAATTTTCCAAATATTGAAACACATATCCCAAACATTGAAAGTAATTTCCCAAATATTGAAGAAAACTTACCTAAAATTGAAGAATAATTGCTCCAAAATGAGGAAATTTTCCAATTATTGAATACATTTTACCAACAATAATGAAATTTTTCGTAAATCTAAGAAGAGATATCCCAAACATTAAACTGTTGAAAACATATCCCAAAAATTGAAGAAAACTAACCTAAAATAAAGAAAATTGCTCCAAAATGGAAAAAAAAAAGGCCCACAATTGACTAAAAATCGTCTCTAAATGAAGGAAAATACCGAAAAATTAAAGAGAATAAAAGAAATTTCCCAAACATTGAAAGATATATCATGAACATAGAAGTCAAAATTTCCCGAAATTTATCGAAAATCAAAGAACAATTGTCGTTATTTCACAAACATTGAATAAATTTTCCCAAAAATGGATGAAAATTGACCAAAATTTGAAAAAAAATTGACCCAAGTGAAGAAAATGCACAAATATTTAATCAAATTTACCAAAATTGAAAAAACCTTTTGAAAATCAAAGGAGAACTGCCTAAAAATGAAGAAAATTGTTCCAAACATTGAAGGACATTTATTTAGCTCTACCAAAATTTTAAGATTATTACCAAAATCGCTACGTGGCATGGGATTTATTTGCCCCTAGGAAATCGCTTTCTCTTGGGCCTTGCCCCCTTTGCACGAAAATTTTGTAAAGTGACATATTTTGCCCGATTTATGGGCTTCCCCTTTATGAGACAAAATTGCTCCTCTCGTGCCTCCATGACCAAAATCCTGGCATCGCCTTCCCGGGAATCGCGGCACTGGAAATGTATACCTTGTGTGATAAAACTACAAGCAAAACAAAACTATAAGAAGAAACTATACTTCATTATCGTTCAGGAGATTTAATTTTAAGATTTACCAAATTGAATTTGTTCATATTTTACAGACCAATCTGTCAATATTTCCATTTTGAACAACTTTAATGCGCACTGAAATAACTTTCTATGTAGCAGTGGGCTATAGCTCTGAGTTAGCAGGCACGGATTTGTCAGGAATGTTCATGCCCATGTGAACACAGTGGGTCCAAGGATATACAAACCCTGTCTGGCTGAGGATAGTTTTGACCTGTAAATGATCCCATTTGCTTTGACAAAAGGCTATTTCATCGGCGTAATCTAAATCTTTCAGTAGCGTGCAGAGCCATTCCTGTGACCATTGACAGTACGTCAATTGAGCCAATTTATCTGAACCTGCACTATTTATTATATCTATTTCTCCAGCAGTTATTCTGCCATAGCTCTTCTTTTTAAAAATTAAAAGGAGTTGTTATTTTCTTAACATTTTACAGTAAGTGGTGAGGGCAGGGTCTTCCTTTTTCCTTTTATTTGTCTTTTGTGTTTATTTGAAGAAAAAAACAAAAGCTCTGTTGTTGTGTATTTTGTTCATTGTATATTTTTTGTAAAGTGCCTAAGCGGAGGATTAGCTCAAGCCTCCTAAGCACTATTATTCTTGAAAAAGGGGAAAATAAATATTACAAAAATAGGTAAATAATTAATATATTTGAAGTGCATTGCCTCTGTCCACTGCCCCCCCTCTTCCCCCTCCTTCACCCTTAGTCCCCGTGGAACATCCTATATATCCTTTCACCCAATGGCGGATTAAACTTGAGCCTTAAGCTGAGTCTGTATGACCAGGGAGTTGTTAAGACCTTTCGTAAATACACTAAACACATTTTCATAAATTATGACTTCTTATGACTTTTACTGAAAACCTTGATCTCATGATCTTATGACCTTATAAAGTTCACTTACACTTTTTCCATCAGGGTCTACCATTGCAATTTTGAATTCGTGATTATTTTTACTTCTTTTTTCAAAGATGGATTTTTAGAGCATGCATTTTATTTTATTTTATTTTTACAACTAATTTTTACAACTCATTAGCCTATGCAGCCTAATGGGCTATTTGCCACTGCTTTTACTGCATAACAAGCTGACAACTGTCAACCATACACATTCCTTTCATCTGTCATCCCTCCAAATGTACCAATTAAGATCCATGTAAGCCAGATGTTCTAAACAGAGCTATTGTATTCCTATCTGATAGAACATAGAATTATGCCGGTCTTTAAATCGATGACTAGAGCGCATTGAGATTTGAATAGTTTGTAAGTTATAGGATAAAGGGAAGCTGTAACCCCTGCGACCATCTGGCTTTCATAACCCGATAGGGGGTGGAGAGGGGGGGATGAAGGTTATATTCTGACTTTTGCAAGTGAGATTCTACCCATACTTGCATACAGTAGGGTTATATCGGTCTTTAAATCGATGGCCAGAGCGCAGTCGACGACGACGACGAGTGAACACACAATACAATTACAATGACAGGGTCGTCGCCTGCGTATTCGGTTATGCTGTTATGATAGTAACAATGCTATCACGAAACGCTTAATACGACCCGAACGAGAACACAGGTACGACGTACGGACAGACATAACATCGACAACCAAGTCAATGGATTGCATAGTGTTTAAGTTATAGGATAAAGGGTAGCTGCGACCGATTGTTTTAGTTATAGGACAAAGGGTAGCTGCGACCCCTGCGACTATCTGGCTCTCCTAGTCCGCCAGGGTGGCGCCCGCAGCTAAAGGTTACATTTGAACTTTTGCAAGTAAGATTCTACCCATACAGTAGGGACATTACCACCTACCTGTTCCACTGCTCAACCCTCTCTCGTCCCCCTCCCTTCCCCTTCTCTTTTCCCCATCATGGCCACCTACTCATCATTTTACTCCATTATTAATGCAATGGACAACTGCTAAGCGTCCTTTGCCTCTTTCTTCCCGTTTAATGACTCCCTTGGTGTGTCTTAATTAAGATCCA
This sequence comes from Chiridota heheva, assembly GCA_020152595.1. Lineage (NCBI taxonomy): Eukaryota > Metazoa > Echinodermata > Holothuroidea > Apodida > Chiridotidae > Chiridota > Chiridota heheva. The sequence goes on from JAIGNY010001506.1 coordinate 22,153, forward strand.
TATCAGCCAGATGTTCTAAACAGAGCTATATATTCCTAATAGGATTATTGTCAGTCTTTAAATCGATGACCAGCTCGCGTGCCATCGATTGTTTCACCAATCGGTCGATTTTCCTAACAAGGTGTTTCCGAGATAAACATGACATCGAAATGTGACCGGCTGGTCGTGAAAAAACTTAAATATTTCACAAACGCTTTCAACCGAGCAGCACGTGCGTGTGTGGAAGGGAAAGAAAGGGGTGAGGAGGGGAGGGGGGGGGGGCTTTGGTTTAATGGTACTGTGCCTTTCAGAGAATTAAATATTTTTAAGTTGGCATTTGTTTTTAGATTAAACAGTATAAGCTACCATAATTTGCCATTTATTTAAACTTTTCATAAAATTCCTATTAAAAGTGGGACATATGCGTATGAACTGTCCCTGGGAGAATCTTTCGCAGTACCATGCTTCGAGCGCCGTTTGGATGTCAAATTTGGGGATTATTCAATGAAGAAACTCAAAATGGTGGAAATGTGGGTGAAATATCTAAGGGAATTTTTTTAGAGTTTGGGGAATTTCCTCAAATGTTGAGGAAGTGGTTTTTTTTTCCCGATGAGCAGTAAAAGTTTAATGGAAACTTAAATAACATATATATTTTCTTGTAGATAATATTTAAAACATGAAAATATACCTGATTTACTTTTACTTGCTGATTTTGAAAAAGCATTTGATTTCTTGAGTAAGAACTTTATTTGGAATGTTTGAAAGATTTTTAGATTCACTGATAATTTCATTCAATGATGTAAAATTGTATTTAATGATATGAATCTCTATGTTTTAGTTTATGGTCATATTTTAACAAATGTTTCGATCCGTAGGAGTTGCAGACAAGGAAATCCTCTATCTCCTTTTTTCTTCTTATCAAGGGAATCCTCTATCTCCTCTCTGCTTATCAAGGAGATCCTCTATCTCCTTATTTCTTCTTATCAAGGAGATAATTTATCTCCCCTTATCTCTTCTTATGAAGGAGATCCTCTATCTCATCTCTGCTTATCAAGGAGATCCTTTATCTCCTCTCTTCTTATCAAAAAATCCTCTATATCCTTATCTCTTTTTATCAAGGAGATCCTCTATCTCCTTGTCTCTTTTATCAAGGAGATCCTCTATCTCCTTGTTTCTTCTTATCAAGGAGATCCTCTATCTCCTCTCTGCTTATCAAGGAAATCCTCTATCTCCATATCTCTTCTTATCAAGGAGATCCTCTATCTCCTTATCTTTTCTTATCAAGGAGATCCTCTATCTCCTTATCTCTTCTTATTATCTGTAGAAATTTGAGGTGTTATGATTAGGAGTGATAACAGAGTAAATGGCATCAATATTATTTTTTTCTAGATGGTACTCATGACTCTTTGTGTGCTGTCTCAATTAGTAATAGATTTTATACTGTTTCTGGTCTGAAGTTAAATTTTGATAAATCTACTTTAATATCTGAATATGGAGGGAGGAGGGAGCAGAGAAGGTGTTGGTAATGAATTTGGTTTCAGCTGGTATGATGGTCGTAATGTGACGTATTTAGGAATTATTTTCTCTGTTTTTATGAATGGTATGATTTCTTTGAATTATAACAAAATCCTGAATGATATCAAGCGTATGAATAATGACTGGTCGGAAAGACAGTGGACTGTTCTTGGTAAAGTAGTTGTTGTAAAGTCCCTTTTTCTCTCGAAGTTGTCTTATGTTGCGGCTGTTTTACACAGTTTCAACGATGCCCTTTTCACAAGTTGTAATTCCGTTTTATACAAATTTATTTGGGGAGCGAGGGATAGAATAAAGAGGATTCAGATGACTCGAAACTACCAACAGGGGGTCGTAAAAATGATAATCAAATATTCATAATTATTTTAAGTCACTTAAATTGCGTTCAGGTACTATAAATGCAATGATATAAATCTGACTTGGGAGAAAATTCAGGCTTTTATCTAAAAAAATTTAGTCCAATCAATAGCTTTTTTTAGCTTAGTTCGAAAGCCATTATGAAAATGGCTTTTAATATGCAACACGCGTTTTGGGGAAATGTTTTTAAAACTAGGTTGAACTTTTGTCTATTCATCCTTTGATACAAAGTGAATCTATCCATGATTTTGTATTTGGTATAATGACCAGTTTCTTGTAGGCAATAAGCACACTTTTTTCCAAACAATTGTACGATGTAGGTATCCGTTGGGTGAATGATTTTTTTTTTTTTAACAGATGATGGGGTTTTTATACACATGATACATTTTGCAAGACGTATGAGATATGGAATAACTTTTTAACATATTTCTGGATAGTTAATTGTATTCGTAAAACTGTGAATGCTAATTTCCCCGGGCAACGTGTTAACAAAGTATGTTTCGTTAACTATTATCCAACATCATGCAAAGCATTTTTATCCTATAACTTGGAACGTAAAGCCTTTTACGATTTTCTTACAAAGAAGGACCTTACTTATGACAAAACTTATACTGTATTCTTCTGTTAGAAAAGTATTTTCTATGTATATATGTGTCTATCAAGCCAAAATTAATTGATTCTTGAACTTTTTTTGTTGTTAACGTACTATGCTACTCAGAAATATATCGCATTAATACGTTGTCGTTTGAATACTTTTAAGCGTGAATGGGATAAGTGTACTAGTTTGTATTCATTTATTTCTGAAAGTTTTTACCAGAAAGTATTTTCACAATTGTTTTTGTCGTGTTATGTAATTTTGTTTGTTATTAATGTAAAAAGATTTGAGAAAACAATAAAGCGTAAATATATACATATATATATATATATATATATAAATATATATATATATATATATATATATATATATATATATATATAT
>JAIGNY010001507.1:0-27538 GCA_020152595.1 Chiridota heheva
ATTGGACAGGGTTTAGGTACATGACAACTAATGTGAGGATTGGGCATGGGGTTGGGTACATGACAACTAATGTGAGGATTCGGCAGGGGGTTGGGTACATAGCAACTAATGTTAGGATTGGGTGGGGGTTGGGTACATGACAACTAATGTGAGAATTGCACATAGCAACTAATGTGAGGATTGGGCAGGGGGTTGGGTATATGACAACTAATGTGAGGATTGGGCAGGGGGTTGGGTACATAACAACTAATGTGAGGATTGGGCAGGGGGTTGGGTACATAACAACTAATGTGAGGATTGGGCAGGGGGTTGGGTTCATAGCAAGTAATGTGAGGATTGGGTAGGGGGTTGAGTACATAACAACTAATGTGTGGATTGGGCAGAGGGTTGGGTACATATCAACTAATGTGAGGATTGGGTAGGGGTTGGGTACATGACAACTAATGAGGATTGGCAGGGGTTGGGTACATAGCAACTAATGAGGATTGGGTAGGGAGGACAACTTGGGACAGGGGGTTGGGTACATAGCAACCAATGTGAGGATTGGGCAGGGGTTGGGTATATGACAACCAATGTGAGGATTGGGTTCATAACAACTAATGTGAGGATTGGGCAGGGGGTTGGGTACATAACAACTAATGAGGATTGGGCAGGGGTTGGGTTCATAGCAAGTAATGTGAGGATTGGGTAGGGGGTTGGGTACATAACAACTAATGTGTGGATTGGGCAGAGGGTTGGGTACATAGCAACTAATGTGAGGATTGGGTAGGGGGTTGGGTACATAACAACTAATGTGAGGATTGGGCAGGGGTTGGGTACATAACAACTAATGTAAGGGATTGGGCAGAGGGTTGGGTACATAGCAACTAATGTGAGGATTGGGCAGGGGGTTGGGTACATAACAACTAATGTGAGGATTGGGCAGGGGGTTGGGTACATAGCAACTAATGTGAGGATTGGGTAGGGGGTTGGGTACATAGCAACTAATGTGATGATTGGGTAGGGGGTTGGGTACATAACAACTAATGTAAGGATTGGGCAGAGGGTTGGGTACATAACAACTAATGTGAGGATTGGGCAGGGGTTGGGTTCACTAATGTAGCAAGTAATAATAATGTAAGTTGGGCAGGGGATTGGGAGGATTGGGTAGGGGTTGGGTACATAACAACTAATGTGAGGATTGGGCAGAGGGTTGGGTACATAACAACTAATGTGAGGATTGGGCAGGGGGTGGGGTTCATAGCAAGTAATGTGAGGATTGGGTAGGGGTTGGGTACATGACAACTAATGTGAGGATTGGACAGGGGGTTGGGTACATAGCAACTAATGTGAGGATTGGGATTGGGCAGGGGGTTGGGTACATAATAACAAATGTGAGGATTGGACAGGGTTTGGGTACATGACAACTAATGTGAGGATTGGACAGGGTTTGGGTACGTGACAACTAATGTGAGGATTGGCAGGGGGTTGGGTACATAACAACTAATGTGAGGATTGGGCAGGGGGTTGGGTACAGGTATGATACAATACTGGCTCCACCAACCTGAGCTCTCCTCCAAACATCTCCTTTATTCTCACTTATGGTAAAGATTTGGACTCTGCTGAAATCTTCCGTTCTTTGGTAGACGTTGAGAGTCCCCATGTCTGAATTGCCAAACATATGGAAGTAAAACTCCATGCAACGATTCTGATATCCCGCAAAGACTGGCGACATCAGTTGTGCTATGTCTCCCACTGTCTGAGGCGATGATGACTCAATGAATATGTAATGTCCTGAAAAATACCGAACAAAAGTCAACCACATTCAAAAACAAAAGTACGAATTCACTTCATAAACATTGCCAACCATATACGGCCTTGACCACACCAATAATACAGACATTACTTTGTCTTCTTTGTAACTGAGTATTCACATGACTGAGACATGTTTTACATTACACATACAAATCTTCAGATCATCATCAGTTCATTCAGAGAATGTTTGATTGAATTGTAGTGGGATTTGGTGATCTTTTCATGAATTTTGAAAGCTTTTTTTTTTCAGGCAACATTACATGGACATTCCCTATGCAATGCTAGGAGAAGAGGAATGCTATTTTGGGGTGAAAAATTCATAAATAACCACACAACTAACTTAATCTCCGCCCACACTTGAAATATTAAACCACAAAAATGTATTATGAGATACGTAACAAGTTCTTGTACACTCAATGTGAAGCTGAAGTTAAGTGTTAAGAAGGAGCAAGAGGCCTGTGGGACATTTGTTAGCAGCACAGGTTAACGACCTCGGGTTGCTATTAAAATAAGCCAGCTTCTGTCCCATAATCATAAAGCTAACTTCACCTCTCGGTGGCACATAACAATTCAGCACTTTCAGATAGGCCTTAGCAAGAAGCGGGATATAAATCTGTGTATTATTATCATTATCTATTACAAAGAACTGCAAACAACTTGTTCGTCATGTTGATTTATTAACCAATTGTGGTAAGATTTGGCACTTTTTCATGATTTTTTTCGATAGTTTAACAGACAATATCACCTCTTCTTCGTTCCTTTTCTTGTTTGTTTGTTTGAGGAGGGCTTAACGGCACCAAGACAACGAAGGTCAAATTGTGCCTAAGAGGTCAGATCATTCTAGAGGTAGGAAGGAAAGGAAACAGGGAGAAAATGATTTATTTATTTAATGCTTACCAGCTGATGTCCCCAGTGTATGGTCTTTAGATGGTCCGGTGCCAGTTGAGGGCGTCGTTCCATCTTTATTAATCCACTCAAAGTCATCACTCTCAACGTTCTCCCAGGCACAGAAAGCCTCCCCCTCAAAAGTGCAGTCACCCAGCGGAGTACAAATGCCATCTGTAATTGTGACATCATCAATGGCGATTCCGCCAGACTGGGTACCGGTGCCTCGATTGGCTTCAAACACTAATGTGACAGACTGTGTGTGAGATAAACAAAAACAAGTATGGAAAGGTTTAGCACTCACCAGAAAAATGTGGATATTCTACTATTGTAAAGCTTACAAGTCATGTTTGATGGTCTTTAGTATAATAAGAGATTGAACGTTTTACGTTCAACTGATTTCATATAGTACCGTCAGAAATGCTTTAAATAATAATGCATTCCAGAGAATCAGTCTCCGCATATTAAGTTTGTTTGTTTAATTGTTTGATAAGAGTTTAACGGCACCACAACAGCAAGGGTCAAATTGTGCATGAGAGGTTAGATCATTCCAGAGGTAGGAAAGAGAGTAAACAGGGGGAGATTGAGAGAAACACGAGAACTAAAAGCCAGAAAACTGGGATAGAGAGAGGAGGTGTATGGGTGGAAAAATAATGTAGAGAGAGAGAGGCGGTGAGGAAGGAGGACTAAATATGGTTGTAGAGGGAAGCATGATGAAGGAAGGAGATCATTTTATCCGTAGGTTTTTTCTGGAAGAGCTCGGCTATTGAGTTGTGGGCAGCAAGGGAAGCTCTGGGAAGATTGTACAGGGGACAAGCAAGGAGAACGTGATGGATTGTGAGGGTGCAATGGCAATTGTTGCAGAGAGTTGGGAGGAGCCTATTAGGGGTGGGAGTGAGTGAAGTGGGTGTGACCCAATCTAAGGCGGGTAATGTGGATGTTGTCGACACGGAATAGGTTGATAGGTTGTGAATGGTGGTTCAATCGGAATGGTGGGCTGGATGACGTGGAGTTTGTTATCAATTTTGGAGTCCCATGAGGTTTGCTAGCAGCCACCAACAAGTAAAGCGATAAGCGGTTTGCTGTCAGAGAGGGTTTTGAAAAAAGGGGGAAGGGTGAAGGCAAGCTTAGCAGCTCAAAAATAACTTTGCAGCTGAGTAAGTTAAATCCATCAAACCTCAAGGACTTGTAGAGCCGGTGCTCATACTTGGTTTCCATGGTACCAAGTAGATGAATATACGGGACTCCCCCTAAATGGAATGCCAGTCTATCACAGGTTAAGTCCCCATCAAAATTAGTTACTAATATAATATGTCTTGCTCAAGGCACAGTGCAGCACAATGGCTGAGATTAGATAGCTTCTGAGTATTGACACACTAACCAGTGGGCTACTGCACTCCGACACTTGCAGCTGAGTGCTCACTGCAAATTTACAAATCAAGTGGATGATTGTCCTGAACTAGGAATTCCAATGTGACACAGTGAGGATTATATATATATATATATATATATATATATATATATATATATATATATATATATATATATATATATATATATATATATATATATATATATATATATATATACATATATATGTATATATATATATATATATATATATATATATATATATACATGTATATATATATATTAAATATACATATATATATATATATGTATAATACATATATATAATATATAATACATATATATATATACCACATATATGTATATATATATATATATATATATATATATAAATATATATATATATATATATATATATATATATATATATATATATATATATATATATATATATATATATATATATATATATATATATATATATATATATACATATACATACATATACATACATATACTACATTTATATATATAGACAATTGAAAAGTGATTGATATGTTGTATATAATATATATTTACCCGCTAAGCGTAGCGGGGATATTTCTGAGAGTTATACTTACCTTCCATGCTATAATTATGCAATCTGGTCACACGACCTGATTCTAACGCACTTCTAACCGAACCTAAAAACGCAGTAACCAGCCAAGCCCTGACCTCCATAATACCTCTGTACCACCTCACTCAACATTCCACGAGGCCTGAGCGAGAGGGGAGGCGGGTGGGATGCATGGAAGGTAAGTATAACTCTCGTAAATATCCCCGCTATGCTTAGCGAAGGGTAAATTTACTTCAAGTTATACCTTACCTTCCATGCTATAATTATGCAATCAGATTGCAACAGAGGATAGGAAGGAAGGGAGTTCAGGTCGCACATTTTTTTTTTTTTTTAATGGCTGGTACGAAAACTCACGAATCGAATCCCGTGTAAGGACGAAATTCCTTCTCCTCGGAAGGATGAAAGACCTCAAGAGTGGGAAGAACTAAAACATAGTAAACCACGGCGAGGTACAGTCAAACCGAACAAGGCACCATACGTTGGCAGTAACGGAGGCAAACCTCGAAAGAGCCTGAGCGAAAAGCCCAGAAAAACAAGCCAACCGGAAGGCGTTTGGACACAATTACAGCAAAGTGGTCACAAAAAACGCCACAAGCCACACGGATTCGTCCACGAGGCGGAACGGCGAGTAAACTACGATTGGGAGAACGGCGTGTACCAACGAAAACGAATTGAAGAAATCCCGGACAAGGAAAAATTCGTTAGCGCATAAGCGTAAGAGCTAAAGTTAGCGGGGAACACGAGCGTCGAAAAGTGAGTCAGACCAAAAACAAGAGCAAAACATAAAAAAGCGTTTTCTCGAGCGGACGACGAGATCCCGTGAAAAGAGGTTATGCCCGAACCCGAGTGCATACGCGGCCGTTCTATGAACAGTTCAGACTACTTTAAAAGAAAGCCACTGGGCGATCTATCGGAGGAAAATGTCACATGACACACTACGAAGAGATCTCAGCGTAACTTACCAGTGGTCGCGAGTCAAAGACCGTAGACACCACTGGAAAAACCCGGTGGATAGCTGCAAGTTATCCCAGAGCTCATGACGGAACTAAGCTTGAGAGAGGGCCCACCTCCACAACTGGGAGGGTGAACAACCCCTCAGAAAAGCCATGCTCGTCGAGGAAAGGCGGGCGAGGCCACACCATCAAACAAAGCGCTCCGGGACTGAGATGCAGTCCGCGGAGCCGGAAAGAGACAAAAATCGTCCTGACCCGAGGCTCGTCGTGAAGCCTGCAAGGTCTTGAGCAGCCAAAAGTTCGTCCTGCGCGAGGCGAGAGGAACGAATCCAGAACACGTGAGTCCGCCTCTCTGTCGAAAAGGAGACCACAACTGTGGCGCAAAACTGAAAAGCCTCGCTCAGCACTAGCGGTAAAAGGTGACGAAAAACCCCGGCATTCTGCCTGTCGAAAAAGGTCAAGTACCCGCCCAAGTTTCCGACAGAAGGGTCACAAGAAAAGTGCCCGACCTTGATCAAGAAGCCCCGTCGGCACCGGCGGTGATATCTGACGGGTGAAAACCGTTCCTTACACCAAGTGTGAGCACCGCACCACCACCAAAGGGGTGACCACCGACTGAGCGTGTAAAGCGGAGGGACTGAGCGACACCATCCGCAGTCCAGAAAAAACTGCCGACCCTGAGCAAAGGTTGTTGAAACCGACTGACCAAAAATCAAAGGCTAAGCGAAACAAAAGGCAGCTCTTTTAAAAAATATAAAGCGTATACAAGAAGGGCTGCCAACCGTGTAAGGCTATGTAGCTGTGAGGCGGCATGGGTCGTAAGACCGCGGAGCCGTACAACATAGTCGGCGGCCCAAGCGGGTCCGAAAACTGTAGCAGTTGCGGGACGCGTAGCTCAGGCCACGCCTATCAACAGCGAAACTTGTCTAAGAAGTTGACTGGAGAAAGTGTTACATTACTACGTATAGTAACAACCTTGAAACCGCGGAGCCCTACGGCTCGGAGCGGCGGAGAAAGCGAATACCGTATGTCTATGCGGGCAGTTAAGTAACAGGCGTAAAACCGCAAGGAAGCAGCTGTAAGGTGTTAAAGTATGGAATGAACCATACGTGCCGTTGTTGGTAATAGCTACCCCAAAGCGTAAAGGTTGTCTATCAAAAGGCCACCTATGGTTAGGAAAAATATCCTTCATGGAGGTAATATTGACAAGTAGGGGGTAGCGTACTCGTCAACCGTATAAGTCATAAACCCCAGCACTGGGGTAGAAATCACGAAAGAGGTGGCGTCTGTGTATACACGGACCGTTAAACACCCTGCACCACGGAGCTGAAAAAGCGGCGTGGCTACTGGGGGACTTACGCCGTACAAAGTATGCAACCCGTTAAGTATTATAGATCCGTTATGGGTCTACAAAGGCGTCAGCATGAGAAGTAAAACCCGAGTCCTCCGCCAACTATGTCTCTGTGCACCACGGGCAAAAAAGCTCGTGGCTACGCGAGAGGACAACTGGTACTGGTACGTGTCCCAAGCGTAGTAGCTATCAGTACAAAGGACTGTCTAGGTCACGATAGCGTGACGTACTACACCTGTAACGTGAGTCGTTATCTCATTATACCTCTATTCACCACGGGGCCACCGAGTAAGTGGCTACGGCGTAGGGAAGATGTCACGCAGTGCAGCGTTCCTGTTGAGAATAGTTAAATATATACTGAGGCCGTAAGGAATACGGAGGAGTTCACGTGCCCACGCAAGCTATAATGAGTCGTAAACTGAGTTTGTTTCATCAGACTCGAAACCGGTAGCTGCGTGGGGAAAGGGACTACCGTCGTACTCAGTGCGTGTCCCGGTAAGAGAAACGCCGCGGAACTCAGTAGTTCATGGCTACTGGTCCTCTACCACACAGCCGCTGCTGGTATAGGCCGTTAACTCCGTTTGTATAAAATCACTCACAGACGCGTATCGCGACTACGCGTGGGGACTGCCGTCGAGCGCTAAAAAGCGTCCCAGCAAGAAAAAGCGACCGCGGAACACTGCAACACGCGGCTAACGGTCGCAATATCCCAGTTCCGCTACCGGGTTTATCAAATCGTTATCACGTAAAACCAGCGTTTATATATGTATAATGTGAGCGAAGGTCGTTCGCGCAAGAATCACATTCAGAGTAGTTTGAGCGGTCGTGGAACTCGTAACACGGAGAATAGCTCTCGTGATGGTATGCCTCCGTAAAAAGGAAATCTTATCACCCGGCGCTAGGCCTCGAAACCCGAGCAAGCGCTAACACGCGACGCATCCTGGGGCGTGGCGTACCGACAAGCGGGGACTCGTCCTGCGTGTCCATGAACTGGTGAAAAACTATGCGGAACCATGGCGTTCAACGAAAATCTCACCAAGTCAGCTCTGCGGACGTGGAGATCTCCGAAACTAACGGGTGTGCAATGCGTCGTTATGCGTTACCTTGCTGTAGAACTAAGCAGCACTACAGACCCAAGCGTCATCCCATGCCCGGACGGAGCCGCCAAGTTGTGTTACGGACTTACGGGCCGTAAAAACAAGCCATGGGGGCGTATGGAACCAATTGCGAGCCGTCACGGACCTAATGGACCCGTGCAAGTAATCCAATGGCTCTACAACTAGCCGTAAAAAGGGTACTAACTCACGTAAGACCCGTGGCGTCGCCTCTTGTGGGCCTACCGGTCCCATCGCGAAGCGAGGACCACAGCGGTGTACGGGTTTGAACATGTCGATAACACCAAAGCGCAACCTAAGTAGCGTTTACATGTGACGCATCGCAGGACAGTCAAGGCGCGTAACGCACCGACACTAGGGACCTGCCCGTCGTGTCGATGATATACTGTAGGCGCAAAACATCAGCGGAACTGTGCGTTCAACGGAAAATCCTACAGAGGCAGTTCACGGCCATGGAACAGCGTAGCTATGACCAAGTAGCTTCCTAGCTAGCGAACTCAACCGGGGTTCATCGTACAGTGTATGCGTTATCCCGTTGCAAAAAACTCTGAAGTCGCGTACAGGCCCGTGCGGTCTAGAGAAGCGTTTGCACGCTATGCATAGCGGGACCTCTGAGGTGCGTAGCGTACCGGCGGCTCGAGGCCTGTCCTCTGTGCCTACGATACTGGTGAAAGTAATTGCGGAAATGTAACGTTCAAGCGCGGATAATCGTATTAATGGTGTTCACATGATCGTGGAACTGCGTAGCTAATGGCCCGGAACCATGAATAGAATAGCTCTCACGGCGCTATACTTCTTGTGAAGATTATCACTTGTCACCTGGCCACATAGCTCGTAGCTAAGCGAGTGCATATCCAGGTAAATCGTGCACGATTATGCGATATCCCGTTACAAAACTCACGGAGCCGTGCGCATCCGAACACGGGCCATGCGCTCTCGGTCGCACCTTGAAAAATACTGGTCGTGGTGGAGTCTGTGCTCCCACCACGCCGCTTGACCCGATCGCTGCAAAGAGTACCAAGAATGGACTCGCAGCATAATCTGCACAGCGTGCAGCGTGAGATGGATGTGACCGGGCGTGAATCAAAGCGTTAGCATGCTCGCCGGGACATCTGGGTGTGTAGAGCATCGACACCGAAGACCTGTCCTCCATGTCCATGATACTGGTGAAAATAATTACGGAACGGTAATGTTCAAGCGTGAGACAATGTTAATTGCGTTTGCACGAGTCGTGGAACTGCGTAGCTAATGGCTCTACGGGACCAAGAAGAAAATAGCTGTCGTGATGCTATACTTCTTGTAAAGAAAGTCATCTGTCACCTGACCCGTGGCGTAGCAGCTAGTGGCGTATAACGGTGAACCGTGCAGTGTACGTTATCCCATTAAAGATAAGTTCGCTCACTGGAGCCGTCAATGGAAGTGAAAGGACCGTAAACAGCGGACCGTGGAATCGTATGGAACCGTACGGACCCGTAAACACGGGCGCGGAACCGTCCAATGAAACCGTGCGGACCCGTAAAACACGGACCGTGGAACCGTGCGGACCGTAAACATGGGCGTGGAACCGTATAACTGTCGTAGGCGTTGGCTCTGGGACCAGAAAGAAAAATAGCTGTCTCAATGCTATACTTCCGGATTAACCGTCACGGTGTACGTCTTTCAGGCGCTCCGCTGAGAGTGGCGGCCCCGCCTCCCTGGTTTTGGACCTGGGTGGCGGTGGCGAAGCGAGAGGCGAAGAGGGCCTATCAGACCGTCGCTTCTCCACTTTCTCCGCCGCTCTTTGAAAGTACCGGTCGCGGTGGAGTCTGTGCTCGACCACGCGCTAGATCCCAATCGCTGCAAAGAGTACAGGGATTTGACTGCAGCATAATCTGCACTCGTAACACGTGAGATGGATGTCACTGGGCGTAATTTAGAAGCGTTTGCACGCTCGCATCACAGGACATCCTGGGTGTGTAAAACATCGACACTCGGGGACCTGTCCTTCATGTCCATGATACTGGTGAAAATAAATCACGGAACTTGTAGCGTTCAGCGTAGACAGTCTTAATTGCGTTCACGAGCCGTGGAACTGCATAGCTAATGGCTACGGGACCAAGAAGAAAAATAGCTGTCAATGCTATACTTCTTGTCAAGAATGTCACCTGTCACCTGACCCACGTGGCTTGTGGGCGTATGCCCGGATTAAACGTGCGATGTCGTTAACCCGTTAAATACGGACCCGTGTAAACACGGGCAGCGGAACCGTCTAATGGAACCCGTCCGCCCGTAAATGGGCAGCGGAACCGTATGGAACCGTCGCCCGTAACAGCGGGCAGCGGAACCGTATGGAACGTCGCCCGAACAACGGGCAGCGGAACCCGTATGGAACCGTCCAATGGAACCGTCCGCCCGTAACAACGGGCGGCGGAACCGTATGGAATCGTCTAATGGAACCCGTCCGCCCGTAACAGCGGGCGCGGAACTGTATGGAACCGTCTGCCCGTAACAGCGGGCGCGAACCGTCAATGGAACCGTCCGCCCGTAACAACGGGCGCGGAACCGTATGGATCACGGAACCCGTCCGCCCGTAACACGGGTCGCGGAACGTATGGATCCCGGAACCGTATGGAACCGTCCCGAACCGCACATTGCCGCAAATAGGGCTGCGGAACCGTCGGGGGCGGTCCAACGGGGCTCGTATGGATCCCGGAACCGTATGGAACCGTCCCGGAACGCACAATGCCGCCAAATAGGGCTGCGGAACCGTCAGGGGCGGTCCAACGGAACCGTATGGAACCGTGTTTATGGAACCGGCCCCGGAACCGCACTATGCCCGCAAATAGAGCTGCGGAACCGTCTGGGACGTCCAACGGAACCCCGACCCGTCAATAGGATCTTACTACAACTTAGGCGACGCGTGTAGCGCCCCTACGAGGTTATCTCTCTCTCTCTCTCTCTTACCATTACCGCTCTAGGCGCAACGCCTCTAAGAGCGTAACCTTCTCAGTAAATTTCCTTTATATCTGAAAAGAAAAGAACATATATCCATGCGTACATACACAAATACGGCAAAGTAAGTATGATCTTACGGACACGCTAAAGAGAGACGAGGCATAGCAGTCTAAACAGAACATCAAAACCTTCTTAAACAGAAAAACCTTTCACTGAAAAAAATTTCTTAAGAGAAGACTGTATGTCCATGCGTACAAACATAAATACGGCAAAGTAACTATGATCTTACGGACACGCTAAAGAGAGACGAGGCATAGCAATCTATACAGAACAACAACACTTGCTTTAACAGAAAAAAAATTTAAACGAAAAAATTCTCTATCTGAAAAACTTTAGAAACCCGAGAAAACGCATCCAACGTAATGACTTGATAAGCGCCGGGGTAGCGTGGGAAACACCAACCACTGTGTACTTGAGGTCTGTAAAGATAAAAAGGAAAGATCATTTTCCCTGTAAATGGGGCGTCGGAGAGACCAACCCACGGTCTCTCCAACACTAATCTCAATCCTGAAATTTAAATATTTTTCTCAAATCTGTGTAAGAAAAATAAAAATATTCATATGCTGTTAACGTAAAAACGAAAATAAGCTCGCTTGTAACAACTGTAGCTCCCTAGAGTTGTTACAGGCGACCCACAACACCCAACGGTGACTACGACCCAATGCGCATGCGCCAAAATCGAAAAGGGAAATTGGCCTAATGCATACGATTAGGTGTACTGAAATATCTAACGTGCTAAACACTATACATAGTATAACGTTAGGTCACCTCGAGGCGGGTGGGGCTAAGGGGAGAAAAAGACTAATTCCGGGCGAGAGGTCCCTAGACAGGCACAACTGGTGCTCTAGGACCTAAAACACCCACCACGAGAGTAGGACGCTCTCGAACTAGCCACTCCGCTTTGTACGAATGGGGACAAAACCCGCTATCCTAAGTGTAGGCTACACGGGTAAAGTCGTGTAGGTCGGCCGAAGAAATCTCGGACCCATGGCTACCTCACCCTTATCTCGGAAGACTTAAAAAGGCGAGCCAGATGAGAACGGGCAGCGTAAAAACCCTCCAGGTAGAAGCTGCCGAAGAAAAAAGAGTTAGAAAGGTTAATTATTAATAAAATAAAAATGACCAGTTTTCAGCGATGTTAGTGACAACAACGCGCTGAAAAAGAGTGAGGTGGTACAGAGGTATTATGGAGGTCAGGGCTTGGCTGGTTACTGCGTTTTTTATATATACATATTTATATAGACAATTATAAAGTGCTTGCTATGTGATAAAAAATGTACTTGATAAATACAAATATTTTACAAGGTGATAATTGATAAACTGAATAAATTGTATAGAAGGACAACATTGGTACCAACAAGCACAACAATTTGTGAGAGAAGATACAGTAGAAGGAAATACAGATATAGGCCATCAATAGCTTAAGGGTAGCTCTGACCTGGACACCAGATGGGCAAAGAAAAAAAGGACAGGCCCCAGACAATATAGAGGCGAGAGAGATGCTCGAATGGGGGAGCTGGGATCAGGTCAGGGAGGTGGCACGAGACAGGAAGAGATGGGTTTCTGTGCTGGAGGCCTCAATCTCCACTTGAGGGGAAGGGAGCAGTATATGAGGGAATTGATAAAAAGATGGTTAAATAAACTCCTCCAAAGGTGTAGGACCTACCTCACCAGGCACCAAGGAGTACATGGTAACCTCCACCACGTGCCACTGATGCAAGCGTCCAGGATATACCATCCACAGGTCATTTTCAAGCCCAGATTCTGACCTCTGCTTGACCGTCAGACTTCCAGTTTGCAAACTGCCGACGGGAGCGAAGTAGAACTGTACACATGTGGCAGAAGTCTCTGGGTATTCACGGCTGATGATGGCGACAGCCTGAGCAGGTTTGTTTGTGAAATCAGCGTAGAGGTAGTGACCTGTTCACAGGATTTAATAAAAACATTTTCATTTAAAAAACGAGAATGTGTCACTGTATTGAAAAGTTTTCCCAAACCACAAAGGTATCTTCTTTGGTATCACATACTCCTATTACAATTAAAGTTAAAAAGTCAAATCCATTCGAGCCATTAGGGCCGGTGCTTATCCCCGGTTTCCATGGCGCAAGCGGATGAGACTACATTACTCCCCCTAAACAGGATGCGAATCCATCGTAGATGAAGTCCCCTGCAGTGCTGGTACTCAGTTTACAGCTGAGTGGACTGAAGAAAGCTTATCCCTGGTCTCCATGGCGCAAGCGAATAGACTACACAACTCCCCTAGATGGGATGCGAGTCCTTCATAGATTAACTCTCCAGCAGCGCTGGTACTCAGTTTACAGCTGAGTGGACTGAAGCAAGTACAGTAAAGTGCCTTGCTCAAGGACACAATGCAGCGCTCGTGGCGAGATTCGAACCCGGTAACGTTTGAATACGAGCATGACTCCTTAACCACTGAGCCATTGCACCCATTTAACCTATTTCAATTATTTCAAAGTAATTGTCAGACAGTAATTAATAAATGGTATTCATTCGTCTAATTGGCTGTAAGTATACAAGTCTACCGACAGGTGTTTGATATGCTGACAGCAAAATCTACTGTTCTTTGTGTAAAATCAAGAACAAATCATTCCACACACGGAATACCAATTCTCACCTAAGTTAGTTCCATATGAGTGGTCCGTGGTCAACGATGTGGAGGAATCGATTCCTTGGATTCGCTGCCAGTCAAACACATTCAGGTCGCTCTGCTCATAGCCACACATACCCAATTCAAAGTCACAATTTGCTAAATAAAAAGGCAAGAAAAATGTATTAGGAAAATAATTAATTAATCTGATTACAGATTCCATCTGATGTTGAAGAAGATGGGTCCTGAAAACATAAACATACTGATAATCTCTATTGTATTCCTAAGTGATTGGATTATTATCACTTTCCCACATTAGTGATTGGATTATCATCACTTTCCCACATTAGTAATTGGATTATTATCACTTTCCCAGATAGCATAAGAGGACATTTTCCTACTGACACTGAAAACACTAGGGATCAAACACTAATAATTGAAATCTACAATCATGGCCTGAATGATTTGGTACAAATCCCCACTCCCCTTGATCAATGTTGAAAGTCACATTTTACCATATTTCTTTTTTTGCAAAGCACACAACATAGAAAAGGGGTAGGTGTGGAAAGTACCATTAAGAATTTTTGGCCCTTAGACCCCTCCAACCCGACACCCTCGGTTTTCTCAAAATCAGGGGTAATCCACACCATTCAACCCAAGAGACTCATCACAATTCACTTGCTAGCAATCAGCTACTGTTACACTGTACATAATAGGACATTCATCTGGGTCTCAAACCACATTCCTGCTTTGCAGTGAGGCAGAACAGATTAGTCCTTGGTTGAGCCTAAATATAAATATGCATTATATACCTAAAGAAATTTGTGCAAAGCCCATGTATGATTGATGGACCATTCCACGTAAAGAGGATTGTTTCATCACGCCATTTAAATTTTTAAGCGATTTTGTCCCAAAACTTTTGACTACAAATGTAGTAAATTTATGTTAATGTGAAAGACCATCAACCTGAAGAGATAACTTTATTTTTTTTTAAAGTTTTTTTTTTTACAAAACCTTGACAACCCTTTATCAAGTTCATTAAACACTTGAAGATACAAACGTCATAATTATTTACTTGCTGGTGGACAGGTCCCTTGGAAAAATCTGATGTCATCAAGAGCTATGTCGCCTTGGTAACTGGCTCCCCTCGCCGCTTCAAAAATAATCTGCAAAGATATTGTGATAATAGAAATGATCAGCCTGCATTAAATTTGTCATGAACTCACAATTAGAATCTTTTGAAGTGAATCAAGTTCCTGTACACTCATCACATTAGGTAGTAATGTTTATCAACAAGTTCCATTTCTTCAGTTGACTTTCCAACCAAAAATGGTAATGTCTCTATACGTTTAAATGGTCAACATTTGATTGCCTTCCATTTTACATGATTTTAATCTACAGAGATATTTGTCATCCAAAGGGTTACAAGAAAAATGCAAGCTAAAAAAAAAAATTGGTCTAAGTTTGCCTAGAATTTGCAAATTTCCATATTTATGTTGATATTTTCATCCATTTAACTTTTTTTATCAAAAAGTTGATTGTCTTAGCATTCATAATAATCAAACTTATAGTGATAGAAAACGAAAGGAAAGACGTGAAAATTGATTTCAAAAAATGAGAAAGAAAGTTCTGAAAAATTGCATTTACGTTTTGAACCGCATGGGTCTTTAAGGGTTAAAGGAGCACTTGGCTGAAATGTGAGGGTAGATTTTTCTTGAGTCTCAAGAATATTCTAACAAATGTTCTGTTCACTTGACCACACTGAAAACCTTTCATGCAAATACTCAAAGTAATCTTAATTTCTTATGAATGCTTAATCATTATTCACAATGCAGGTTTCAAAAATTAGACCTGTGATATTTCAAAAATTCCTTTGTATGTTCGACTGAGCGCTTATTTAACCTATTGATGCTATATCTAGCCTATTGATGCTATATTAACCTATTGATGCTATATTTAAGCTATTGATGCTATATTTAACCTATTGATGCTATATTTAATCTATTGATGCTATATTTAATCTATTGATGCTGTATGATGCTATATTTAAGCTATTGATGCTAAATTTAACCTAATGATGCTATATTTGACCTATTGATGCTATATTTAGCCTACTGACACTATATTTAACCGACTGACACTATATTTAACCGACTGACACTATATTTAACCTATTGATGCTAGATTTAGCCTACTGATGCTATATTTAACCTATTGATGCTATATTTAGCCTACTGATGCTATATTTACCATATTGATGCTATATTTAACCCACTGACACTATATTTAACCTAACACTGTATATATATATAATCTATTGACACTATTTAACCTACTGACGCTATATTTAACCTATTGATGCTATATTTAACCAATACTGACGCTATAAACCTACTGATACTATATTTCACCTATTGACGCTATATCTAACCTACATTACATATTACCTGTTGACACTATATAATCTACTAATGCTATAGTTAACATATTGTCACTATATTTAACCTACTGATGCTACATTTAAGCTATTGACCCTATATTTAACCTACTGATGCTATATTTAGCCTACTGACACTATTTTTGACCTATTGATGCTATATTTTTGTGAATATTTTTTATTTTCCCAGGTAGCAGGTTTAGGTCACTAAGATAGTAGTCTCCATGTTTGGAATGCAAAAGAACAGATCACAAAAACACCAATACAAAAAACACCTATTTTTAAAATAGATTTCTATTTTCAAAATGGATTTTTACTGTCAAAATGGACTGGAATAAAGCCTTCACATTACCATTATACTCTTATTTTGGTACTTAATAAACTCTGAACCAGAATAGCTAACACATTTTTTGTTTGCCATTCTGGTACAGAGTGTATTAAGTACCAAAAAAGGAGTATAATTATAATGTGAAGGCTTTATTCCATCCAGTCCATTTTCACAATAGAAATCCATTTTGAAAATAAAAATCCATTTTGAAAATAGAAACTGTTCAAATTACCTTGTAAGTCTCCTGAACTTCAAGGTTAACAGTTGCCTTGTTCCACCGGTCACCCACATTCCCAAATTTGGTCCAAATCAGTGTGTCTGTCTGTGTCCTGTAATAAACGTTTAGCGAGTCGATGTCCTGCCCATACATGTGAAAGTAAAACTCCATGCAGTACGTTATGTTGTGGTTGTTGTTTAGATATGAACTTATGAGACGGGCCACGTCATTGGCTACCCCAGAGGATGTTTCCATATAAATGTAGTAACCTGGTGAGAAAAGTAAAGCAGAAAGATCTTCAAAGTGATTTCACACTCAGTGGTGGGTGGTGGGATATTAGGAGTGGGTAGGGGCTGATGGTTGGTGGCGAAGCAAAGGGGGACCCAGTCATTGGCTACCTCAGAGAATGCTTTCAAATAAAGGAAGTAACCTAGTGAGAAACGGCAGGAAAACAAAAATCTTAAAAGTGATCACATATTGTTACATGAATGATACTCAGTGGTGGGTGGTGGGGTAAGGGAGTGGGTAAGGGGTGATGGTAGGTGGTGAAGCAAAGGGGGTACCTAGCCATTGTGAACCTGGATGGATGATGATTCCAAGTATATGTAGGAATCTAGAATAGGAAACAAAAAACATCTTAGAAAATTTATGTAACTAAAAACTGTCATCCTCTTCCTGTAAAAATGACCCTCGGGGGAACTGGGGGTGGCCCAGAGGAAATGAAGGGGTAGAAAGGGTGTTGTAAGGTGGGAGAACCAAGATATTCTTTTGTGGCTGTTGTTTAAAACTCACTCTTTAAGCAATTTACAGTAGCTGTTGCTTAAAGTGGGCCACCTCATTGGTCTAAAGTTTGACCTTTTAGTGTATGTGTTTTTCATTGTATATCATGTATTTCTGGTTCAAGCCCAACCAAACAAATGATATATCCTCATACTGTTGTATGAATGATACCCACAATGTGTGTGTGTGTAGGAGGGGGTAGGGTTGGTGAGGGTAGATGCAAAAGCCAAATTTGTGATACAGCTTACAATAAATCATTGATTGAAAGCATTTGAAATGATACTCAGCTAACTGTAATAGACAGCACAAACAAGTACAGGTAAAAGTATTAAGGTTGAGAGAACAGCATTTGCCTATGGGAAGTGAAAATGGGGGGGCAAATCACACTAAGATGCAAGAAATCACAATACAAGATATAAACAAAATAAAAATAATAAGTGTATGTGTGTAGGAAGGGAGGAAGGGGGGGGGGCGCAAGTGACTCCTTTGCCCTTTCTCAAATTCCGCCTATGGTTGGAGGTAATGCATACCTGCTGAAGTTCCAAGTGTGTGATCAAAACTAGGCCCGGTGTCGACGCTACCCGTGCTGCCTGATTGGCGGGTCCACTGCAAGTCATCAGCGGTATCCTGTGTCCATAAGCAAAGGTTGGTTTCAAAGTCACAATCATGGCTGTCTGGAGCTGTTTTGAGAAAATAGCCAAAAAAGATTTATGTTTGTCAGGCAGAAAAAACTTACATTCAAAGAAAATGAAAAATCAAAATGTGGACAAACAATTGACGGTGAAGAAAGCATGATGCATGTCAGTCTGCTTGGGAGCCACATGCAGTTGAAGCTATACTTTTGGACAAAACTTATTGGAATAACCAAACAGTTCACTACAATATTTGTTACATTCACAAACAAAGTTTCCTGTAGTATTAAAAGCAAGCAGAAAACTTACTTTTTTCCTTGATGTTATTATGCTTAAACAAGAAAATAGTAATGCCTACTTCTATAATCTACCTCCTTGATAATAATCTTGACAGGAGGATTTTTCCAACTGATTTACATAATCTTCAGGACATCCCAACCATTTGTAAAACTTACTCTGGCCATGATGACCCATCAGTCATTTACTTATTCCTGGATGGTACACCAGTCCATCACAGGTTTACTTCCCATAGTACAAGCTTCCCTGGATGGGGCACCAGTCCATCGCAGGTATACTTTCCAGTGGTGCTGGTAATCGTACAGCTTGCAGACAATTTCACTTATAAATATTCTAATCTCCCATTTATAATTTAAGAGTAATGTTTTTGGTATCACATTGATATGCATTTTTAATGCACAAGGCAAAGGACTTTGGCCCGAGCAAAATGACTTGACTTTAGGAAGGTCAATCATGAGTGCAAAGTTCTTTGAACCGTGCATTAACCCTTACTCTACCACGCGGCGATACTATCGCCGTTTTCAAACCACCTTTTTCTAAAAATAAAATCGGGACTTTACCACAGTCCTATATGAGTAATCTTTATATCTTTTTAAAGTACTTGGATATTTCTTTCACAAAATGAAACTTTTTCATAGGGGTCTTATTACAAATTTTTTAGAAAAAGTACATCGAAAAAGGGTAAAACTCAAAATTTGCTAAACAATTTACATTTTTTTTCTTTCTTTTTCTCTTTTAAATCTTACAATAACTTCAAGATCACATTTTTGCTTCAAAATCAAACACGCAAGTCCTAAGACATGATAGTATTGGTTTCTGGTAAAATTTCTATAATCCCTACATGCAATCTTTTGTTCTAGAGAAATATCTTCAAAATTTTATGAATTTCTGCCATTTTTCACCCGTTTTTTTCTCCAAAAAATCGTGTACCCAAACCGTACATCACACATGCTTCGTTGAACCGCCATTCGAAAGCGCTTGAAATTGCCTATCATTTGATATATAAATAAAGGCATATCCCCCTCTATTTAGAACCTGTCCTATAAAAATATATTACACCTCTCAATTTGAATGACTACGTGGTGCAGAGGGAATGTGGTTGGCATGCGAGCGCTCCAGGTTCGAGTCTCACCGTGACCACTGCGTAATTATTTTCTGCTGCAGCTTTCAGGGTTGTTTGACTTTTATCATTTTGATGTGTTTTCATCTTTTCTTTCTTTCTAAAAATTATTGATCAGTATCATTGTAAAGAAAATTTTAAAAGAATCTAAATATGTAACACAAATCTCTGTTTTCAATACTGACAAGAAGTTATACTTATGCAAATATTGACCATTTGTTGACCAAATTTAGCTAAAAAATTGCTTAATTTGCATAATTTTGTCCAATATTTCCTAAATTGGTTTGAATTACTCAAAAGATAAATATCTTAGCATCCATTCCAACCAAGCTTGTAACGAAAGAAAATAAAAGGAAAGTTGTCAAAAGTGCATATGAAAAAAAGTTACGAAATTGGGGTCGCTTTTTTCAAAGCCCTGGTAGAGTAAGGGTTAAGTATGCATATAAACATGATGCCAAAACATTAATCTTTTATAAAATTGTTATAAAATCCGTGTTAGATGTTTAAAATGCAAAGAATGAAAAACAAGAAAAGTTTACATACATTTTTTCACTTTGTCAAGAAATTCACCTGTTGTAAAAATGGACTAAACCAAATACTCAGGCCGTACATTACGGGAATTTAATGCACGAGTCATGACAGTGCAAATACTCCATAGAAATTGTATAATTATTAGTATAAGACCAACAGCAGGTATGAATTCAACTACACTTTGTATAATGAAATTGCATATCTTCTGTACTGATTGAAATGATATACAAACCATAGGTTGGTGGTACTGGAGTCGTGGTTGGGGGTGCGGGCGTGGTTGCACATGTAGAGAGATGCAGGTAGATGTCATCCAGAGCGATATCAGAGCTGGAATTAAAGCCAACAACCGCCTCAAAGTATACCTGGGAGGAAAAACAAGGAATTAACCTCTCTGGGTTTGATGATTGATAGCTTGTTTTAACCAATCATCAAACAAATTTACCTAGCAACAAAATCTGCATACTGTAACTAAGTGGGGTAAAAATCTTATGGCAGTACTGGTACGCTATGCAGTCAATGCAATATACTACACAAAACAAATTTCTGCACACACATACCGAGTGATGACAAGATGGTGAACAAAAATTGCCCCTATGAGCCCGTTACGGGCTTTGTAAATCCGATTCCCATAACCCGGTCTTCTTTTGCCATGAATTGAAATGTAGAGAGCATATCTTCTCGCAGGCTCCTCCCCTGGAAGATGAAGGATGTGTCCCAAGAATCTCAGTTGGCAATTCCTTACACAGTGGATAAGAGGCTCAGTGTTGGTCATGTCATATATGCTGGCATTTGAGACACAATCTCTCCGTTTGATATTCAGCATAATCCTTATGCATGAGGTAGCAAAAGTGTTGATTTTGCACTCACATGTTTTGGGACAACACCCAGGATTCACAGCCATAGAGGAGGATAGTAACGCAAGTAGTGTATAATAATTACACTTTTTAGCCAAGCAGGTTAAACCCTTTTCAAACTACTGTATTTGTTTGTTTGTTTGATGAGAGTTTAATAGCACCACAACAGTAAAGGTCAAATTGTGCCTGAGAGGTCAGATCATTACAGAGTTAGAAAGGAGAGTAAACAGGGGGAGATTGGGAGAAACACGAAAACTAAAAGCCAGAAAGCTGGGATTGAGAGAGGAGGTGTATGGGTGGAAAAATAATGTAGAGAGAGAAGGGGTGGGGAAGGAGAACTAAATATGGTTGTAGAGGGAAGCATGATGAAGGAAAGAGATAATTTTATCCGGAGGTTTTTTTTTGGAAGAGCTCGGCTACTGACTTGTGGGCAGCGAGGAAAGCTCTAAGACGGTTGTACAGGGGGCAAGCAAGGAGAATGTGATGGACTGTGAGAATGCAATGGCAATTGTTGCAGAGGGGGTGGGGAAGTCAGTCAGGCAAACTACTGTGCTTGAATTAATATGGAAAAAAAGTTAGCAGCTTTTACTTGGTCTTAATAAACTCTAACTTTCAGGACTAAAAAACAAAATGGCATCCAAACCAAAACTTGTTTTCTTACCCAAAATTCAGCTGTTGAAGCTAGAGTGACCTTTCCGTTCAACCACACATCCCCTTGGTTGTCTGATTTGGTCCAGAGCAGGTCAGAAGAGCTTGACCCCACTTCCTGTTTGTAGAGGTTGAGGTCACCGACCGCTAGTCCATACATGTGATACCAGAAATCCAGGCACTGACCTGCCAGAACACAGAAATAAAATCATAGATCAAAAATTGAAGAAAAAAATGTATGTGGTTATAAATCGGGGGACACAGACATGCAGTTCTGATCAGTTTTTTAAATGAACTGACTCGATGAACCAAATCAGTTTCAGGTCTCATGGAATTCTCAAAGATGTATGTGTCCTAATGATAATGGACTGTATTTCATCCATTTTGTTTACTTCATAAATATCTGTCAATGCTTTTCACATATTGTGCCTATCCTGAGGAGTATGGAAGTTTTAAAACTAAATCCAAACCGAAACAAAAATCACCTTGGTGTCAATGCTATATGTTTTTTTTTATTGATTGATCAAAAATCACATTTTTATAGGTAAACTCAAACAAGTGAAGGTTTATATCCATGATATGGGAAAGCTATCTTTGGATATATCCCACACCCTGGAGTATAGATAACCTGTCATTTAGAATTGTTGTCTCTTGGATCCTACACCATACACATACTATTCTAGTATGATCCTACACCATACACATACTATACCAGTATGATCCTACACCATACACATACAGTACAGGTATGATCCTACATCATACACATACTATACAGGTATGATCCTACATCATACACATACTATACAAGTATGATGCTACACCATACACATACTATACCAGTATGATCCTACACCATACACATACTATACCAGTACGATCCTACACCATACACATACTATACCAGTATGATCCTACACCATACACATACTATACCAGTATGATGCTACACCATACACATACTATACCAGTATGATCCTACACCATACACATACTATACAAGTATGATGCTACACCATACACATACTATACCAGTATGATCCTACACCATACACATACTATACCAGTATGATCCTACACCATACACATACTATACCAGTATGATGCTACACCATACACATACTATACCAGTATGATCCTACACCATACGCATACTATACCAGTATGATCCTACACCACACATACTATACAAGTATGATGCTACACCATACACATACTATACCAGTATGATCCTACACCATACACATACTATACCAGTATGATCCTACACCATACACATACTATACCAGTATGATGCTACACCCTACACATACTATACCAGTATGATGCTACACCATACACATACTATACCAGTATGATCCTACACCATACACATACTATACCAGTATGACCCTACACCATACACATACTATACCGGTATGATCCTACACCATACACATACTATACCAGTATGATCCTACACCATACACATACTATACCAGTATGATGCTACACCATACACATACTATACCAGTATGATCCTACATCATACACATACTACACCAGTATGATCCTACACCATACACATACTATACCAGTATGATCCTACACCATACACATACTATACAAGTATGATCCTACACCATACACATACTATACCAGTATGATGCTACACCATACACATACTATACCAGTATGATCCTACACCATACACATACTATACAAGTATGATGCTACACCATACACATACTATACCAGTATGATCCTACACCATACACATACTATACCAGTATCATCCTACACCATACACATACTACACCAGTATGATCTTACACCATACACATACCATATCAGTATGTTCCCACACCATACACATACTATACCAGTATGATCCTACACCATACACATACTATACCAGCATGATCCTACACCATACACATACTATACCAGTATGATCCCACACCATACACATACTATACCAGTATGATCCTACACCATACACATACTATACCAGTATGATCTACATCATACACATACTACCAGTATGATCCTACACCATACACATACTATACCAGTATGATCCTACACCATACACATACTATGCAGGTATGATCCTACACCATACACATACTATACAAGTATGATGCTACACCGTACACATACTACACCAGTATGATACTACACCATACACACACTATACCAGTATGATCCTACACCATACACACACTATACCAGTATGATCCTACACCATACACATACTATACAGTATGATCCACCATACACATACTATACTAGTATGATCTACACCATACACATACTATACAAGTATGATGCTACACCATACACATACTATACCAGTATGATCCTACACCATACGCATACTATACCAGTATGATGCTACACCATACACATACTATACCAGTATGATCCTACACCATACACATACTATACCAGTATGATCTTACACCATACACATACTTTACAGGTATGATCCTACACCATACACATACTATACCAGTATGATCTTACACCATACACATACTTTACAGGTATGATCCTACATCATACACATACTATACAAGTATGATGCTACACCATACACATACTATACCAGTATGATCCTACATCATACACATACTATACCAGTATGATCCTACACCATACACATACTATACCAGTACGATCCTACATCATACACATACTATACAGGTATGATCCTACACCATACACATACTACACCAGTATGATACTGCACTACACCATACACATACTATACAGGTATGATCCTACACCATTCACATAATATACCGGTGTGATCCTACACTATACACATACTACAGCAGTATGATACTGCACTACACCATACACATACTATACAGGTATGATCCTACACCATACACATACTACACCAGTATGATACTGCACTACACCATACACATACTATACAGGTATGATCCTACACCATACACACACTATACCAGTATAATCCTACATCATACACACATACTATACCAGTATGATCCTACACCATGCACACACTATACCAGTACGATCCTACACCATACACATACTATACCAGTATGATCCTATACCATACACATACTATACCAGTATGATCCTACACCATACACATACTATGCCAGTATCATCCTACACTATACACATACTATACCAGTATGATCCTACACCATACACATACTATGCCAGTATGATCCTACACCATACACATACTATACCAGTGTTATCCTACACCATACACATACTACACCAGTACGATCCTACACTATACACATACTACACCAGTATGATACTGTACTACACCATACACATACTATGCAGGTATGATCCTACACCATGCACACACTATACCAGTATGATCCTACACCATACACATACTATATCAGTATGATCTACACCATACACACACTATACCAGTATAATCCTACACCATACACATACTATACCAGTATGATCCTATACCATACACATACTATACCAGTATGATCCTATACCATACACATACTATACCAGTATGATCCTACACCATACATACTATACCAGTATGATCCTACACCATACACATACTATACAGGTATTATCCTACACCATACACATACTATACAAGTATGATGCTACACACCGTACACATACTACACCAGTATGATCCTACACCATACACATACTATGCCAGTATGATCCTACACCATACACATACTATACAGTGTTATCACACCATACACATACTACACCAGTACGATCCTACACTATACACATACTACACCAGTATGATACTGTACTACACCATACACATACTATGCAGGTATGATCCACACCATGCACACACTATACCAGTATGATCCTACACCATACACATACTATATCAGTATGATCCTACACCATACACACTATACCAGTATAATCACCACCATACACATACTATACCAAGTATAATCCTACACCATACACATACTATACCAGTATGATCTACACCATACATATACAGGTATGATCTACACCATACACATACTATACCAGTATGATCCTACACCCATACCCATACTATACCAGTATGATCTACATCATACACATACTATACCATTACGATCACCATCACACATACTATATGATATGATCCTGCATCATACACATACTATACCAGTATGATCCTACATCATACACATACTATACCAGTATGATCCTACACCACACACACACTATACCAGTATGACCCACACCATACCCATACTATACCAGTATCATCCTACTATACACATACTACACCAGTATGATCACCATACACATACTATACCAGTATGATCTATACCATACACATACTATACAGAGTATGATCCTACACCATACACATACTATACCAGTATGATCTACCATACACATACTATACAGGTATGATCCTACACCATACATACTATACAAGTATGATCACACACCATACAATACTATACCAGTATGATCCTGCACACCATACATACCATACCAGTATCATCCTACACCATACACATACTATACCAGTATGATCTACACCATACACATATTATACAGTATGATCCTACACCATACACATACCATATCAGTATGATCCTACACCATACACATATTATACCAGTATGATCCTACACCATACACATACTATACAAGTATGATCTACATCATACACATACTATACCAGTATGATCCTACACCATACACATACTATACCAGTATGATCTACACCACACACATATTATACCAGTATGATCACTACATCATACACATACTTATTAATGGCATAAATCTTACCGCAGTGGGCATGATCACGATCCGCTACAAACCACGCCCGCGTCACCCGTGGCTTGTGGGGATGAAGTTTCAGCAAACATATAGTACCCTGAAAATAACCAAAAAAAAAGTGATTTGTTACAAAAAATTAAATCTCTAATATAAATGCTCAAACCAAATTAAACATTATATTAAGATTCATTTCCATCAATCTGCAAAAATGAAGAAATGGAACAGGAGTGTAGCTAAAATTCTGGATTGGCGGGTAAGTGGGGTTGTAAAGCAGAAAACAATGGCAGTGCAGCCAGTGTCAAAATAGAAATTAAATTTTACTGAAGAGCAAAAATAGAAGGTCATTGTTTCAAATCAGACCCTTTTTAACAAATTTCTGGACCTCTCAGGGTCAAATGACCAGGTCATTGCCTTACAATCAGAACTTTTGCAAATTCTGGACCTCTCTGAGGTCAATGACCGGAGTCATTACCTCAATGTCAGACCCTTTTAGCAAATGTCTGGGCCTCTCTGGGGGTCAATGACCAGGTTATTGCCTCACAATCAGACCCTTTAGCATACTTCTAGACCTCTCTGAGGTCAGTAACCAGGTGTGCCTCAAAATCTGGACCTTTGCTTAAATTTCTGGACCTCTCTGGGGTCAATGAGCAGGTGTTTGCCTCAAAATCAGATCCTTTTTAGCAAATTTATGAACCTCTCTTGGGGTTCAATGACCAGGTTATTGCCTCCAAAAAATCAGACCCTTTAGCATACTTCTGGACCTCTCTGGGGGTCAGTAACCAGGTCATTGCCTCAAAATCAGACCTTTTTAGCAGAATTTCTCGACACCTCTGAGGGTCAATGAGCAGGTGTTTGCCTCAAAATCAGATCCTTTTAGCAAATTTCTGGACCTCTGAGGTCAAATGACCAGGTCATTGCCTCACAATCAGAACTTTTAGCAAATTCTGGACCTCTCTGGGGTCAGTAACCAGGTCAGTATCTGGACCCAGATTTCTGGACCTTTCTTCCAATGAGCAGAATTTGGCCTTTTAGCAAATTTCTGGACCTCTGGGTAATAACAGGTAACCCAAAAAACAAACCCTTTTTTAATTTTGACCCGGGGGGTTTACCAGGTCTTGCCTCAAAACTGAGGAAACCATTCAGGATCGTTTTCAAAAAGACCACGACATTATGTGCTTTTCCCCAGGGAAAATAACGCCATTTGGCCTCGCGGTTTTCACATCCACGCCTCCCAAGCAAA
>JAIGNY010001508.1:0-12500 GCA_020152595.1 Chiridota heheva
GATGACTCCGGGTACTTAATTTCAGAGCAAGTGGAGCTGTGGTAAGCGGGATAAAGTGCCTTGCTCAACTGTCCAAGGACACAATATAGCTGATGAGTCGGGAATCAAACCCACTAGTTCTCGTTCCGAACACAGGCAGTCGAATATTTTGAGGCAAAACTAGGGAAATTTTGAGGAAAAATCGTTGAAGATATGATATAGTGATGAAAAAGTAAGATGTTTAAGTTGACAGTTTGAACAGTGTCAGATATTGAGCAAATACTTCGGAAATTCGAGGAAAAATTTGTTGGATATTGAGCATAAACTTGATTGATTTTGTAAAAAACGTCTGTTATTTTGAGCAAAATTAAGAAACTTAGGAATTCAGTTTTCGCAAAATTCGTGATATACTTTTTACCAAGATAGCTGGAACATAAGGCCGATTGCTTTCATTAGGATTACCAAAACATATACTAAATTTTTATTTTAGAAATTAGAATCTGCAATTGTATTGTTTTCCGAGTTTGGGGGAAATTGCAATTACCTGATTACCTCTTGTCCCCCTTTAGCCTGCTAGCTACGCCACTGCTCCCAACCACTAAGCCATTACATTGCCTTATATGGGCATTTTTAGATGAACACATTAGAAAAACAACTTTTTGTTTGCCGCCCTTAATTCAAGGTGACGGCGCAGTCGGTGAACTACTTGGTTTTACTCGTGAAATTAATTATCAAGGACGGTGAACATAGGCGGGATTTGAGGGAGGGGGAGGGAGGGGGAAATTTCCTTCATGGAAATTAGGTATTTTAAGATAAAATTACGATATTCGGAGTAAAAGAAGGAGGTTTGTCATTTCAACTATATGTTTTATGGTAGGAAAAATAACGGTTCCATGTGTCACTCAATTAGCGGCTTTATTCAATGTTTGAGCAAAAAAATTATTTGAAAAGTGATTGATGTTGCTGAAAAATGTAATATTTCTGTGTCAAGCGGATTGTTGATACTGGATGATATGAGCGCATCGAGAGGCATCTTTTACGCGCGTTGCCGAAATTACGCCTACAGGATGAAACGTTCTCTCCAAACGGTTACTGAAATCTGCTGGAGTACAAGAACTAAATGTTTCACACATGACTGTTCGTCGAATGCTAAACAGGGATGGCTTTCTTCAAACGAGAGATAAGGGACTTAAGTCGGCCAAAGATATGCGCACACAAACTGCCTTTTTGCGGCACATGTAAAATGAGTACAATTATAATGCAATACAGATACTAGGACTAAAAAGGTGGCTTTCTTTTACGATACTATACGTCATTTGTGCATGAATGTTATCCTTGGATCAAACCCGGGCGTATGACAAGCCGTTTTACTTTTTATTCAGTATTTAATGATATCATTAAATGATTTATGATATCATTAAATAATTCATATCATTCAATAATTCATGATATCACAAATTAGAATTAATGATATAATTAAATCTATTACCGATATCTTTAATTCAGAGAATTAATGATATCAAAAATTGAACTAATGATAACAAAAATTGAATTAATGATATCAAGAATTCAATTATTGATATCATAAAATGAATTAATGATATCATAAATTTGATATAATGATATCATTAAATCATGCAATTAATGATATCATTAATTCGACTTATCCTTAATTCGATTGAATGATATCATTCAATCAAATTAATGATATCAATAATTGTATTCTTGATATCAATAATTCACTTTTGGGGGCGAAATTAATGATTGTCGAATTAATGAAGACGATTATGATACGAAATGTCAGATCGTTTCGATCCCGTAGTCGACATCGTACCGTGGTCAACATGGAAACATCTTGTTTCTATCCAGTGCTTGACCGTATTTCCCAAATACATAAGATATTTAATGATATCATTAAATACTAAATAAAAAGTAAAACGGCTTGTCAAGCCGTTTTACTTTAATTCAGTATTTATTTATTTAGTTTAGTGATATCACTATAACTGATTGAATAATATCAATAATTCAATTAGTGATATCAATATTTCTTTTAGTTATATCAATAATTTGATCACTGATATCAAGATTTGAATTAATGATATCAAGAACTCAATTAATGATATCAAGAATTGAATTAATAATATCAAGAATCCGAATTAGTTACATCATTAACTGATTTAATGATATCAATAATTCATTTAGTGATGCTAATAATTCAACTTGATATCAAAGTTCCAAATAGTGATATCAAAAATTGATCAATTTATGCTGGCAAAATATACAAGTTTTTAATTTAAATTTATGATATCAAGAATTCATTTAATGATATCAAGAATTGAATTATCTATTTAAGAATTGATCTATTGATATCATAAATTTAATTCTTGATATCTTATTAGACGTGGCAAATGAGATATCATTAGAGGAAATGCAGATATTAGTAATTATTTAATGATATAATGAATCATTTTTTATATCATAAATTATCTAAATGTATCACTAAATAATGGATTCCGGGGGGATCTGTTGATCATTCACTGTTGGGCTTTAGCTAGGATAGGAAAAAACCGTGAAACTTTTAGTTTCTCCGCTGAGTCTGCCAAGTCTTCGATGTATTTCGGGCCTCCTCTAGTTCTTTATTTAGCTTAATCACCTTTGTTTCGTGACGGGCGATGACACGCTTGGACAGTTATGTTGGCTCTGTTGATGACTGATTGCCAGTCCCTGTTGAACTCACCCTCGTAATTAATGTTGGGAGCGACGGTGGCTGCCTGGTAAAATTAACAATAAGAGGGGGTGGGGATTCGGCTGGTTAAGACATTACGACTGCATCATCATCAATACTTCTTTTGTCTCTGTAGGCAAATTGCATGGGATCTAAAATATCACCATTCTCATTGAGCAAAAACCTAAGAATAAGTTTTTCAAGACAATTCATTATGGTCGTAGTAAGTGCCACTGGACGATAGTCATTTAGGGTAGTAAATGTATTTGATTTGGCACTGGAGAGATTGCGGATGTTTTCCAAATAATAGGGATCTCACCAGTTGTATTCTGTATTTCAGTGAAATTTGGTACTATCTGAGCAGAACATAACCTAATTAATTTATCACTTATATGATCTGGCTTAATGGCTTTATGTACATTAACCCTAGAAAAACGCATTTGAACGTCATCTACTGATAAAATAACCCTGTCATTATTATTGCACATTGAGAGAAAGCTGTTCATCATATGCCAGGCTGGGCGGACAACTAAAAGTTTGTATGTAATTCTTTAAATTTCTTTCCTGATTCTTAGTCACTGAAAATGATGGGAAAGTCTATTTCTGGTAAATTGTATTAAGGGCATGGCAAAGAATTTGCTGCACCACTTCAAAGAATTCTAATATACATAAAAATATTAAAAAAATACAAAATGATCTTATGTAATACATCAAGCATGAAATGATATTATATAATACATCAAGCATGAAATTGTTTACTTCTAGAATGGTTTTTAAATGATTTTAAAAGCATTTTCGCTTATCTTGCCTTTTACACCTCCATATAGGCCTACCTTTAAATAAGTTTTCGGTTGAAACACCTCACAGATTTCCAGTAATTTATTAAATATCTTGTAAACATTAACTGGAAATGGAATCCTTTATTGAATCATTTTATAGGTAAGAGGGAAGATGAGAACACATGCGGAAGACCGCTTGGATTAAAGACGTCCGGTCACGGTTCCCTCTACGTCATCAACGCCTACTTGGGCCTTTATGAAGTCGATTGTAAAACAGGTACGTAATAATTTCGAATAAATAGAAATAATCAATTATTGTAATACTGCTGCTTAGACTCTGTCCTTAATATAGGAAATTTTATAGGGGGCCACAATTGGAATTTCCGAAAACTGAGGCCACCATGCCCGTCCCGCCACCGTCCCCATCCCCTCAAAACCCACCCTCCCGCTTTCGGCGACACTATCCTGCTATCACTCAGTTCAAGACGGCGGTTCTTATGTGCTAACATGAAAAGAATCGTTTTAACTGAATAGAGTATCTGTTTTCAAAAACATTTTCGTTATCACTTTCAGGTACAGCGACACAACTCGTTCCGATCACCAACACTTATGACGGCAAGTCAATCATGTACGGCAATGACGTCGATCGGGTACCAGAGGGTGATATCTTCTTCTCCGATTCTGATTTCAACTGGCTCTTAAAGAATTTCCCTTACGGTGTTACAGAATTTGCTCCGCATGGGAGGTGTGTGGAAGCTCTTTGGTTTTGGCTCCTTCGAATTTTGATCTCGTCCATATCTTTTATTTCTTTTAATTTTGCTTGTCATTCAGATGATTGTTTTTTCTTCTTTCCAAAACGATTATGACATGGGGGAGTGAGTGGGTTGTGGAAAATGGTCCTCTGAAATTACGGTCTTTGACAAAAGTAATAATCTATGTTACATCTACGGAAACAAATGAATATGGCCTTTTTCTAAAATAATGTATACAGAGGTATAGGGACAAATATCCATATACTACAGGATACCCACATTTAAATACTTATCAGACAACAACTCAGAAATCATAAAAAGCAAATATAGGCCTAGATAAAAAGATCTCGACAAGAATAGTTTGCATATATAACCTGATGACTGCACTAGTTTTTCAACTAGTAAAAGAAATGGCACTGCATCTATTTACAAGTACAATCCCCCACATAATCAACCCGAATTTACTACAACAATTTGATACAACCATGCATGGGGTCAACTCTTTCCACTAAACTGCTAAACGAAAACTGAATAACAAAATCTATAAATTTAAATCAGAATAATACAAAGTTATTAATTAAAACTTTGTTAAACAAATTAACAGTTTGCTAAACTGAAGAAGTGTTGTTACTCGGACCAGGGAAGTGCCACTTTATCCCTCGGTCTCTGGTAACACTTTTACCTCCCAAAGCTCATATGATCGTGGGATACCTCTATGGTTTAAATGATTAACAATCATCATCACTTAAATTTGGTTAATTGGTTGGGGAACAGTTTTTATGATGAGGATAACAAACAATTTTCCAATTCCATTTGTAACTTAAGAAATGTTACATGTTCTCCCTACAGAATAATGCGCTACAGCCCAGAAGATGGTATAAGCGAAGTAGCGATCAGGGATCTCTATTTTCCAAACGGTATTCTACTGTCCGCCAATAAGCATTTTGTTCTTGTTTGTGAATCTACGAGATTTAGAGTCACTAAGTAAGTTCTGTAAGTATTTTATAGGGTCTTTTTTTTTAGATAGTTTAAACAAAATTTTAAGGTTGTAAACTCGTTGTGACATTTAAAAAAAAAATCAAAATAGTGTTATGGACCAGTGATATCAAAAGAAACAGGAGAATGTCAATAAAGAAAAACAAGATGAGTGGCTTTGAAATTTAGACTTAATCTATTACTTTACTACGGAACCCGCGAAGTGACATAAAAAAATCTTTTTTATCACGTTCCCATGAAATATCATCTCGTTCCCACGAGATATTCTATTATAATGTCCCGTGGGAACGAGATAATATCTCGTAGGAACGAGATAACATCTCGTGGGAACGAGATAATATCTCGTGGGAACGAAATGATATCTTGTGGGAACCGTCCAGTGGGAACAAGATAATATCTCGTGGGAACAAGTTAATATCTCGTAGGAAAGAGATTATATCTCATGGGAACGAGATAATATATTGTGGGAACGAAAAAATATCTCGTGGGAACGAGAAAATATCTCGTGGGAACGAGATAATATCTCGTGGGAACGAGATAAAAAAGATTTGTCCTTGTTACTTCCCGGGCTCAGTACTTCACAGCTTTCTCTTCAAATATAAAACTTTTTACAGTAAATACTTAATCTGTTAAACCTAAATTAATAGTTTGACATGGGTGAAGAAGATACAGCTTTCCTTCTGTCTTCTTGACCTCTTTGGACCGACGGTTGATTTTGAGGTATTCCAATCTGATTCAGTTCCGCGAAGAATCCAGTATATCTTGATCTTCTTGCATCATGATGCCAAAATAAATCAACAATCTTGATACGATGATTTATCTCAAACTTTAAAGTCCGTAAGATATATAGATAGGACATTAGGATAGGAGCTCCTTGATGAAATTCATAAACAACTGTATATCCATTTAAAGGATATTATTTCGGCAGACAGTTTCAGGCATTGAAAGATCTCTGATAATTTTGATCTAAGCCTAAGTCTACAGGTCAATGGTGATTGATAGTGGTTACCCATAATGAAGGCAGTTAATCACTGATTCTTGATGAGAGCACGCACACAATCGTCAATTTATGAAACCTCGACAAATGTCTTGAAAACAGTCTCTTATATACACAATTCTTGGTTTATTCTAAAAACCTCTCCCGCAGTGATCATCGAAGATTTATTTAGAATCATCTTGTAATCATATTATTCTAGAAAGTTACGTCAGCCCGAGAAAATTCTGGAGCTGCTTTGCTTGCGAGATATTTTGGAAATGCGCCAAAAACTTTTGTATGAAGTCATTCTTGCGAAATTCTCGCTACTCGACAGTCCGTCAGAGTTATGAGAAAAGGTAGAGCGCATTTGAATACTTCTTTAAACTAGAAAATGCGCCATATTGATTCCATATATCATATGACTAATTCAAACTGTGATGACATACTCAAATATTGCTAATAAATTAAACATAAATTTAAAAGTGAAACATTGATGACGAATCAAGCATTGGTAACAAATTAAGCGTGGCGACAAATTAAGCATTGGTGACAAATTTAAAAATTGATGACAAATTAAAAAATTAACGACAAATTAAGCACTGATGACAAATTCAATAATTGATGAAAAATTAAGTAGTGGTGACAAATTTAAACACTGAAGACTATTTCAAACATTTATGACAAATTCAAACATTGATGACAAATTCGAACATTGATGACAAATTAAGTAGTGGTCACAAATTCAAACACTGAAGACAATTTCAAACATCTATGACAAATTCAAACATTGATGACAAATTCAAACACTGAAGACAATTTCAAGCATCTATGACAAATTCAAAGATTGATGACAAATTCAAACCATGAATTCAAATATTCTCAAAATTAAAAGCTGTAAAATAGCTTACTATTAACTTGAACTAAAGGACTTGATGAGAATTTGGATCAATTTTTAAACAATTTGTTCAATGTCCTTTATCCAGGATTCTTGATATACATGTATGCAACTACACATCTTCTAATTGTTCCTTCTTCTTTTTTCAGTTGTCCACACAGTCCAACATCGCAGATAATGCGCTGCACATCTTCGAAACACTGATGGTGTTTCTTTGCGACGAACACATTAACTACGCGTTGGATCTGAGCCTTCAATCCTTGCCACCGACGGAGCCACGAACAGTCCCAGAAAGTTACTTCTTCAAAACAGTGGGAC
Organism: Chiridota heheva; assembly: GCA_020152595.1. Classification (NCBI taxonomy): domain Eukaryota; kingdom Metazoa; phylum Echinodermata; class Holothuroidea; order Apodida; family Chiridotidae; genus Chiridota; species Chiridota heheva. Next base: position 7,421 of record JAIGNY010001508.1, read on the forward strand.
AAGCAAACGTTATATTCCATTTGTTAGAGAAGCAATTCAGTGACCTTCTTCTTGTTCCCCTGATAAGGTTTGTGTGGTTGTGTGAGATTTTATCAAGTTTTTGAGCAATTCAGCGACCTTCTTGTTCCCCTGATAGGGTTTGTATGATTGTGTGAGATTCCATTACGTTTTTGAGCAATTCAGCGACCTTTTTATTCCCCTGATGAAGTTTGTGTGATTGTGTGAGATTCCATCAAGTTTTGGAGTAAATCAGTGACCTTTTTGTTCCCCTGATAAGGTTTGTGTGATTGTGTGAGATTCCATCACGTTTTTGAGCAATTCAGTGAACTTCTTGTTCCCCTTATAATGTTTGTGTGATTGTGTGAGATTCCATTAAGTTTTGGAGTAAATCAGTGACCTTCTTCTTCCCCTGATAAGGTTTGTGTGATTGTGTGAGATTCCATCAAGTTTTGGAGTAAATCAGTGACCTTCCTCTTCCCTGATAAGGTTTGTGTGATTGTGTGAGATTCCATCAAGTTTTGGAGTAAATCAGTGACCTTTTTGTTCCCTGATAAGGTTTGTGTGATTGTGTGAGATTCCATCACGTTTTTTGAGCAATCCAGCGACCTTCTTGTTTCCCTGATAAGGTTTGTGTGATTGTGTAAGATTTCATCACGTTTTTGAGCAATTTAGTGACCTTCTTGTTCCCCTGATAAGGTTTGTAAGATTGTGTGAGATTCCATCAAATTTTTGAGCAATCCAGCGACCTTCTTGTTCCCCTGATAAGGTTTGTGTGATTGTGTGAGATTTTATCAAGTTTTTGAGCAATTCAGTGAAGTTCTTGTTCCCCTGATAAGGTTTGTAATATTGTGTGAGATTTTATCAAGTTTTTGAGCAATTCAGTGAACTTCTTGTTCCCCTGATAAGGTTTGTATTATTGTGTGAGATTTCATCAAGTTTTTGAGCAATTCTGTGACCTTCTTGTTCCCCTGATAAAGTTTGTGTGATTGTGTGAGATTTTATCAACTTTTTGAGCAATTTAGCGACCTTTTTGTTCCCTGATAAGGTTTGTGTGAGTGTGAGATTCCATCAAGTTTTTGAGAAATTCAGTAACCTTTTTGTTTCTCTGATAATGTTTGTGTGATTGTGTGAGATTCCATTAAGTTTTGGAGTAAATCAGTGACCTTCTTCTTCCCCTGATAAGGTTTGTGTGATTGTGTGAGATTCCATCAAGTTTTGGAGTAAATCAGTGACCTTCCTCTTCCCCTGATAAGGTTTGTGTGATTGTGTGAGATTCCATCAAGTTTTGGAGTAAATCAGTGACCTTTTTGTTCCCCTGATAAGGTTTGTGTGATTGTGTGAGATTCCATCACGTTTTTGAGCAATCCAGCGACCTTCTTGTTTCCCTGATAAGGTTTGTGTGATTGTGTAAGATTTCATCACGTTTTTGAGCAATTTAGTGACCTTCTTGTTCCCCTGATAAGGTTTGTAAGATTGTGTGAGATTCCATCAAATTTTTGAGCAATCCAGCGACCTTCTTGTTCCCCTGATAAGGTTTGTGTGATTGTGTGAGATTTTATCAAGTTTTTGAGCAATTCAGTGACCTTCTTGTTCCCCTGATAAGGTTTGTGTGATTGTGTGAGATTTCATCAAGTTTTTGAGCAATTCAGTGAACTTCTTGTTCCCCTGATAATATTTGTGTGATTGTGTGAGATTCCATCAAGTTTTTGAGCAATCCAGCGACCTTCTTCTTCCCCTGATAAGGTGTGTGTGATTGTGTGAGATTCCATCACGTTTTTGAGTAATTCAATGAACTTCTTTGTTCCTCTGATAAGGCTTGTGTGATTGTGTGAGATTTTATCACGTTTTTGAGCAATTCAGTGAAGTTCTTGTTCCCCTGATAAGGTTTGTAATATTGTGTGAGATTTTATCAAGTTTTTGAGCAATTCAGTGAACTTCTTGTTCCCCTGATAAGGTTTGTATTATTGTGTGAGATTTCATCAAGTTTTTGAGCAATTCTGTGACCTTCTTGTTCCCCTGATAAAGTTTGTGTGATTGTGTGAGATTTTATCAACTTTTTGAGCAATTTAGCGACCTTTTTGTTCCCCTGATAAGGTTTGTGTGAGTGTGAGATTCCATCAAGTTTTTGAGAAATTCAGTAACCTTTTTGTTTCTCTGATAATGTTTGTGTGATTGTGTGAGATTCCATCAACTTTTTGAGTAATTCAGTGACCTTCTTGTTGTCCTGATAAGGTTTGTATTATTGTGTAAGATTTCATCAAGTTTTTGAGCAATTCAGTGACCTTTTTGTTACCCTGATAAGGTTTGTGTGATTGTGTGAGATTTCATCACGTTTTTGAGCAATTCAGTAACCTTCTTGTTCCCCTGATAAGGTTTGTGTAATTGTGTGGGATTTCATCACGTTTGTGAGAATTTAGTGCACTTCTTGTTTCCCTGATAAGGTTTGTGTAAGAATCCATCAAGTTTTTGAAATATTTTGGGAGTTTTTGTTGTGTGTTTGTATTTCATAAATGGTTCATCATATAGACAAGAATTGTACTAAGCATGGATTGCCTTATAATGCACGCAACTTTGTACAGACAGAAAGACAAGACAAACAGCCTAATGCTAAAATGTTAAGAAATTGTTCTTAACCTTTGAATTAATGTTATAAGCACATGTTGTTTTTCCATTCTTCCCTTTCATATAACCCAATTTATACAATGCACATGTTATTCCCTATGTGTGCATATGTCGAAAATTATTCTTGAATACCCATTTTATCTACGTTTAAATCTGGCTTGGACATTTTTGCAATGTACAGTAGACAACCTGCTGTAATGGCAATAACTCATGAATATTCATTGCCAGAGGCATATAAAGAAAGGGGCAAGGGGTGGGGTGGGCAAATTGCTTACCTAATATGATTTCACTTTCCCAGCTGCATGCTTTTTTCCAGGTTGGGAGGCAAAAGAGGGGAATTATTCAAATGGAGTTGAAAAAATGGTATAAACAATTTGGTAATGTAATTGATTTTTTTTTTTTTGATTTGCCAACATATTCCTAAACTGAAGAGAATTTTCTGAAAATAAAAGAAATTTTACGTAAATTGAAGAAATAAAGGATATTTCCCAAAACTTGAAGAAAACTTTCCAAACTGAAGTAAATTTTCTGAATAACCTTGATAAATGACCCTTCCAATGCCCCTGTTCATTGCCTGTGGTTTATATTTGGTTTTGACAACATGCATTGAGTTCCCTCAGATGTGCATGTTCTCATTCATGGGAGCCATAAAGGAATATGTCTAAGAATATGTAAATTTGAGTTATGGTTGAGTAAGGTTTGAGGAAATTTTCAGTATATGCTAAATTTGTGAAGTATTACAAAGATTTATGATAGACAACATCACTTAAAAGGTTTTATCAAATTTCTATGGAGTATTTGGATTGTCATGACCCATGCATTCAATCCGATAATGCATGAACTTGAATATTTGGTTTAGTCCATTTTTTCAACAGGGGAATTTCTTAACAAAGCGAAAATATGTATGTAAACTTTTCCCATTTTTGGTGAGCATGCAAAGCATAATACGAACCTATGTAATGGCGATTTCGACCGTCTAGCCGGCCACAGTTTTTGCTGTGATTTCCTCAGAAATGTTAAAAAAAAATGAAATTTTCAAAAAAATGTTCAAGTTTCTTCAAAGTTCCTCAGAAAAAGTTTCTTTAGATATCCTTATGGAAGGTTAGAATTTCCTTACAAAATGGATTTTTTTTACGAAATGTTAGTTTTTCAGAGACATTTAAGACAGTTTGAAGACTAATTTTCTTTTAAAGTTTACAAAACATTTGATATCTCCTTAGAATTTAACTGATGATATAATTTTCCAATATTCTTCAGAGATCCTCAAGCGTCTCTCTCGTAACACTGAAGATTTAAAATCCATAACATTCTTTAAAATATTCCGGCACCAACGGTTGTATTAGGCATGATTATTATTGTGGTCATTTGCATAAAGTTGCTACAGTATATGAACTGACCAGACTTTTTTGTTTAGTACAGTATGCTCAGTCAGGGAGTGTGACAGGATGTGACTGCATATAGACATAGGGAGGGATGCCATGTGGGACATGAATGTGGGCCATGCAGAATATATCATTATAATATACCATGTGGTATACACCAAGGGATATATCAGGCATAATTATTTGACTCTGCCTTTTTTTCTTATTCAACAGCTCATTTGCATATAAGTTATTATATGAACTGACACTCTCATACATAGTGTGCTCAATCAGGGACTGTGATAGTTAGTATGAGACTTCCTATGGAGCCTGTGATGTCATGTGGGATATGGGATGGCATGTGGGACATGGGGTGGGATACCTGTAGGACCTGGGGTGGGATGCCATGTGTAACACAGAGTGTGACATAGGTTGGGATGCCATGTGTGACATAGGGTAGGAGGCTATGTGGGACATAGGGTAGGGGGACATGGGATGTGATGCCATGTGGGACATAAAGTAGGATGCCATTGAAACATTGGGAGGGATACCATGTGGAACATATGATGGGATCCAATGTGGGACATAAGCTGGGATGCCATTTGGGACATCAAGGGTGGGAAGCCACTGATGCGGGATATACGGTGGGATGCTATAGGGGACATAGGGAGAAATGCCATGTGGGACATGGAATGATGCCATGTGGGACATCGGGAGGGATGTTATGTGGTAAATATGGTTGGATTAATGTGGGACATACGTGTAGGATGTGGGACATAGGGTGAGATGCCATATGGGTCATAGGGTGGGATGCTATGTGAGACATATGGTGGAATGCCATGTGAGACATACTGTATGGTGGTGGAATGCCATGTGGGAGATATAGTGGAATAATATGTGGAAGATATGGTGGAATGTCATGTGGGACATGGGATGGGATGTTATGTGGGACATGGGAAGGGATGGGATGTCATTTGGCACATGGGATAGGATCCATGTGGGACATAAGGTGGGATGCCATGTAGGTCATAGGATGGGATGTCATGTGGAACATATGGTGGAATGCCATGTGGGACAAGGGATGGGATGGGATGTCA
>JAIGNY010001508.1:17500-26683 GCA_020152595.1 Chiridota heheva
AGTAACCACCACAAAACCATCGTGAGACCCAACATAAGCATAGAATGTAACAACACTTAAATAGCTTAAGTTTTCAAACACTCAGAATATACCAAAAAATACATGGAAAATTTAAAGGACATATAAACAGCATTTGGACGTATTACTTATTGAAGTTGGGATATGTTATCTGTCAAAAAAAACGTTGGGTTGGCGTTTATTAGAGCATGAACGCTAATCACGTCCAACAAGGCGTTATAATATTATTGTTATTATTATAAGCACAACATTTATTTTAGTTTTGAACCGACTGATAATAGTTGTGTGCTGCAAATCATGTGACGTGATCTGTCAGAAAGCACTTGCACTGGAGGAAAGATCAGATATATTTCAAGAATCCATGATTTATAGTTTTGCTTTTTAGGTGAAGGCTGAAAAGACAATCCTTCAATGAAATTTTGGTCTGTACCACATTGTTATCTCTAATGATCAGATGGATTAAGTGGTTTAAGATTTGTAGTAGAATACTCATAACTGTCAATTTTTTTGCTTTGGTTTGGAGATGGGTGATGACTAATATTAAAGAAGGTTCAGTAAGAATTTCTACATTTGTCATTTATTTATGACCATAATGAGCTCTTTGGAATGATTAATATCTTTTGAATGAGTTTAGATCATTAAAGCATTTTCTTTTCTTAGGGTTTACTCACTCCAATCCCCTCCCTCCCCCACTCCCCTCCAATCACTAATTTCTCTCATTTATCTCTGTATACAGGCTTGTTCGTCAGTTCTTAGATTTTGCGAAAAAAAACATAGAAGCAATAAGAAGGTGTTTGGATGGCAATAATGTCAGTGCCGTCCTCGTGGAGTTTGGCATCAGGTTTCATCGCGTCATCTTTGATCATCTACAGAATTATACCTACAACCCTAAAAGTGCGTACTTAGAGACCCAGGGTAAGTTTTGTTCATTTTTACTAGATTTTATAAAAGATGTGCAATTTGAATTATTTAAAGTCTTTTTTTTTTGTCATTGCAAAAACACAATTTTAGAATGCGGCCAAGGCTTCATTTTTTGTTGTTTAATGTACAGTCTGAACTGGAACACACAATAATTTGCTAATGATAAATATGCAATAGCCCAATGATTATGCTAATAATGAATATGCAATAGCCCAATGATTATGCTAATAATGAACATGCAACAGCCCAATGATTATGTTAATAATGAATATGCAAAAGCCTAATGATTATGCTAATAATGAATATGCAATAGCCCAATGATTATGCAAGTGATGAATATGCAATAGCCCAATGATTATGCAAGACTAGTATTAACAAATGCTTATGTTTGTAGTTATGTGGTAAACTGCTGTGGCATTTTTAATAGAAAAGTTTGAAATGTGCAAAATTCACTTTTAATGAAGTCTTGGTGGAGTATGGCTGATCAAAGTTTGAGTGATTTTCAATGTATGCTCAATTTACGATGATGAGAAGATAGCTTTATATCTTTATGTAATATTCACAATATCTTTTATAAGATTGATTGAAATTGATGGTAATATTGTTTAATTTAAATGTTGATTGTGGTCTGGTAAAGATCTAAAAAAATCTTCAGAATTTTCATCTTTCCTTTTAAAAGATTTTAGCTGTACAGTAAAACAAAATGTTACATTTGGATAAGAAACAAATATGTTGTGTGTGCTCATACATCACACATTGCATAAAATCATGCATATTAAGAAGCTTTCTTTTCTCTCACTTTTTTTCCATCTGCACCTAGGTGCTCTGCTGGTCATTTTTGATGTGAATAAGTACAGAAGAATGGTGAAAACCTTCAATGTAAGATTGCCTGCTTTGAACTCTGAGATTTGCGTAGTTTAGTACAGAAGTTACGGTTGTAACAGTTTTCTCTACAAGTCACGTGACATAGTTTGTCATTGTCAATTGTAATTACTGTATTTGATGTAATAAGCGCCTGGGGCTCTCATGAAAATACAATTGTAGCACTTTATAGATTTGTAAGTTCCGTTCTAATAAGTGCCCATGCTCAGAAGTATCGTACAGTGTGAATTTGGCGAAACAAAGGGAAAGATAACCCTACTTATAAGTAATTACCATGAGTTTCTTGTCCCTGTATTTATCTATTAATTTGGATTCAGGCAAGCATACAAAAAAGGTATGGAACATTAATATATATAAACAGCATTATTTATTTATAATATTGGGATATGTTATCAGTCTAAAACAGTTGGGTGGGCGCTTATTAGTGCAGGAGCATTTATTAGAGCAGGGAGCGCTTATTAAAGCAGGTGGCGCTTATTAGGGCAGGGGTGCTTATTAGAGCAGGAGACGCTTATTAGAGCATGGGCGCTTATTAGAGCAGAGGCGCTTATTAGAGCAGGGGCGCTTATTAGATCAGGAGCGCTTATTAGAGTAGGGAGCGCTTATTAGAGCAGAGGCGCTTATTAGAGTAGGGAACGCTTATAAAAGCAGGGAGCGCTTATTAGAGCAGGGGCGCTCATTAGAGTAGGGAGCGCTTATTAGAGCAGGGGCGCTTATTAGAGTAGGGAACGCTTATTAGAGCAGGGGGCGCTTATTAGTGCAGGGGGCGCTTATTAGTGCAGGGGGCGCTTATTAGAACAAGGGGCACTTATTAGAGCAGCAAACGCTTATTAGAGCAGGGGCGCTTATTAGAGATGGGGTGCTTATTAGAACTGGGCGCTTTTTAGAACAGAGGTGCTTATTAGAGCAGGGGCGCTTATTAGAGCAGGGGCGCTTATTATAGCAGGGGCGCTTATTAGAGCAAGGCGCTTATTAGAGCAGGGGCGCTTCATGCGTCGAATACGGGCTGCAGTGTGTTTAAAGGATTATTTGACCAAAAAGTTGTTTTTGCAAATTTATATAAAAGTTTACAAACAGGAGTCTCATCTTGCTCTCTGTGTTGTATTGTTGTTGATTATCGTTATGTTCATTTAACGAGTACCAGTGATGGGAAATATAGCGGGCCTTGGTCCCATAAAATAAAATATCAGGTCTCCTGCAGAAACAAAAAGAGGAGGAAAAGAAAGAAAAAAGAAAGGAATAGGAGAAAAAGGGGGAATTAAAGGACAGCAGGGGAAAAAAGCAAAAAGAGAGAAACAAAAGGAGAAATGGAAAGGACAGGGGGAAAACGTGTGAAAGAAGGACACAAGAAAAGACAGAAATACAGTTTTCTTCCTAACAATAGATTCAGAAATTCTTCAAGACTTTCTATGGTACCAAAAAGTAAGATTTTTGTTTTCCACACCGCTGTCAAGGATATTCTAACACAAGGAAAAGTCAATGAAAAAACATGTCAAAAGTTTTGTAGTATATTAATGATATTAAGTACCACTGCATTCATGAGATGTTTTTGATTATTATAGGAATCTTAGAATGATAAGGAAAGTTTGTCATTCAAACAATTTAGGCAGTTTGTAATTAAAATTAAGAAACCAGTATTGATTAAATGAAGTGACAGCAAGAAACTTGTCATAACCAGTTTTGCATTGTAGGTGAACGCTGTAAAATTTTTGATGATTGATGATATTCTCAAATACCTTTTATAAAGTTTAAGTAAAATGCTTTATAAATTTTGTGGTTTTGAGAAGCTTTCATTGCACATCGTGTTTCTCATAATTAAGTACAACTGTAGAAATTGCAATAGATGATGTGCAATCATGGTAGATGCAACAGACAATGATCTTGAAACATTAATGGACTGGTTTCAGTCACCACTTGCAGAAGAAATATTTTTTAGATATTGAACAATTTAGCTTATGTTCAGGGCCGTTTTAATAATTGTTAGGATCAGGTGCAGAACAACAGTTTTGGGCTGGAAAAACTTTTTGGAATGAAGAGTGATTTGTATTCTTTGCAATGTAAGGGAAAATGCTTTCATACCACCTGGAAGGTTTACAATGCCACTAATTGTACAAATCCTAAACAAACTTCATGCTCTCTCTTCCTCAGGAAAAAAAAAACATCTTTTTTAAAATTCCCAGCCACGTTGGCATCCCACCACATTTCACTTATCCTTATTCCGCACTCTGACTTCCGCTTCACCATTTCCAGCTACCTCAGGAAGTCCTGGCAAGACTTCTGGAATCTTGAGACCAGTAATAAACTTCACACTATCAATCCCAAAGTCCGGACCAACCCTCCTCTGCACAGTTGCAATTGAAGGAGGACATTGTCACCCGAATCCACCTCGGTCACTCCTTTCTCACCCACTCCTACCTCCTCTTTCGCTCTCCTACACCTCTCTGCCCTACTTGCAACAATGATCTCTCAATCAAGCATATCCTCTTAACCTGTCCCTTATAACTAAACTCCAGATCCCTCCTCTCCTCCTCGACTTCCATTTCTGATCTTTGCAAGAACAATCCCTCCTCCACAATAGCAACTTATTCCACCTGATCTAATCCTTACCCATACTCCCCTATTCTATCCTACCATTCTATCCTTCCTCCCCTTTTCTTACCTCTATTCGCTCCTTTATTATTCATACTGTCTTAACTCTTGCGCCTTATATTTCTAAGACTTTCTTGGCACAATGGACTTTGAATTTCCCCAAAATGAAGAAAATTTCTTAAAAATTGAACGAGATAATCCCAAGACTGAAACAGTTTTCACAATTAGCATTAAATTATGATGGAAACTTAATTTACCAGCGCAGTTTCCTTCGATTGTAACCATAATTTTGGGAGCTCCCCCACCCCCACTACTCTGGTCTCTGACCAAGAATTTTACCTTTTATATCTGTTACTTTCCCCTTCATATTTGTTGTACTATCAGCTGAAGTGATGAATCGATAGATTTGTATGTGTTTAACAAGCAGAAAATAATTAACATTCTAATTTTTGGGAGGTGCTGTGGCTCAGAGGTTAAGGAGTTATGCTTGTATTCGAGAGGTACTGGGTTCAAGTCCCGTCATGAGCGCTGCATTGTTTTTCCCAAAAACTCTTTCTAACATCAAACCGCTTATCGCTTCCCTTGTTCGTGACCACTGGCAAACCTCATGGAGCTCCCAAATTGATAACAAACTCCACGTTTTCCAGCCCACCATTCTGATCAAACCCACCATCAACAAGCTCTCTCGTATCGACAACGTTTGTATTACCCGTCTTAGAATAGGTCACACCCACCTCACTCACTCCCACCTCCTTATTGGCTCCCCCAACCTTTCTGCAACAATATCCATTGCACCCTCACAGTCCATCACGTTCTCCTTGCTTGCCCCTGTACAACCTTCCCAGAGCAGGCTTCCCTCGCTCCCCACAACTCAATTGCTGAGTTCTTCCAGAAAAATCCTCCGGATAATGATCTCCTTCCTTTATCATGCTTCCCTCTACACCCATATTTAATTCTCCTCTTCCACCCTATTTCTCTACTTTGTTTTTTTCACCCATGCACCTCCTCTCTCGATCACAGTTTTCTGACTTTTTGTTTTTGTATTTTTCTCATTCTCTCCCTGTTTCCTTTCCTTCCTACCTTTAAAATGATCTGACCTCTGAGGCACAATTTGACCCTCGTTGTCGTGGAACCGTTAAGCCCTCATCAAACAAACAAAACACTTTACTCTACTTCCATCAGTCCACTCAATTGTAAAATGAGTACCAGCGTTTCTGGGGAGTTAATCTGCGATGGACTCACATCCCGTCCAGGGGGAATCCTGTACTCTCATCTGCTTGTGCCATGGAAACCGGGGATAAGCACCGACCCAATGAGCTAATGGCTCGGATGGATTTAGTTTTTTAGCTAATTTTTAGAGGACTGTTCAACATCTGGAGCCGGGGGAAATGCCCACTTTCCCAAAATATAATCCACTACTGATAAATGTTGGCTCTCCACTTACAAATACCCTTAATACCGATTTCACTTCATTTATCAGTAATTTTGTTTTGGAACTGCTTTTCTTTCTGTGTTAGATTCCACTGGTAAACAGCTTATTTGAAATGTTACATTTCCTCTGCAACCTGCTAATGGTGGTGTCCAAGAACCTGAAAGTAATTATCAATGGAGAACAGCTGGTGGATATTATTCTTCTGTTTTTCTTCAGTTTCATCAAATTCTTCTCTCAGCGCAACATAAAGTATGAGTGGGAAAATAACTTCCATGTTTATCACACCTGCCAGCCAATTATGAATCTCATGTGCATCACACCTGCTGGCCAATTATGAATCTCATGTGCATCACACCTGCCGGCCAATTATGAATCTCATGTGCATCACACCTGCTGGCCAATTATAAATCTCATGTGCATCACACCTGCTGGCCAATTATGAATCTCATGTGCATCACACCTGCTGGCCAATTATAAATCTCATGTGCATCACACCTGCCGGCCAATTATGAATCTCATGTGCATTACACCTGCCGGCCAATTATGAATCTCATGTACATCACACATTGCCGGCCAATTATGCATCTCATGTGCATCACACCTGCCGGCCAATTATGAATCTCATGTGCATCACACCTGCCGGCCAATTATGAATCTCATGTGCATCAGTGATATTTCAATTCCACAAAAGATAAAGAAATTGAATTTTGAGATGACCAGATATCAAATAATGTTGCCAGATTGGAAAGCACCAACCATTTTAAACTACACCTTTTTTTTATATTTATTTTTGACTTGTTTTCATGTTATACCGACTCCTGGTACATGTGACTATCCAACCTAAGGTGCCATTAAACCCAAACAACAAAGATAACAGTAAAATGGTAGAGAGTGCTTTTCCTTTTTCATTCTGTTTTCAGAAATGACGTTATGCAGTCCTCTAGAATCCCCATTCAAAATAAGAGATGTCAAAATCCCATGTTGGCGACGTGACAGTTTGGCTTTTAAGTCTAGAGGTACTAGACCAAAAGAAAGTTTATTTCCACACCTTCATCCGAAAACAATTCTCAGTCCTCTGTAACAAAATACAATTTACACAACACTTAGGCATTCTGTGTAGTGTCTTTGATATTTTTATGGAAAATATTTCATGCATGCAAGGGGGAAAGACATCTGGCTTAACCAGCAAATCATTAATGATGTTATGTAAGTTCTGTTTGCACAAATTACACAGGGGTGATTGTGGTTGTACAGTAAAATTTCCTTAAAAACTTTACTTGGGTACAGCTCCCTTCAAGTTCTCACCCCTTCCTTGTGTACATAATTTGTAGATACCCCATGGATGACTAATTATTAACGAGTGCCCCTTTCAGAGTCCGTGCCCTTCTCTCAAAGTATTTAAAGAATTTAATATTCATGAGTGTAAAGACATTGTCAACCAGTTTGGTGCGGGATATTCTTGCTAAAAAGATTCCACCCACGCGGGATATTTTGAAAAATTGTACCCGAAAAAGTAAAATATTGCAATTGTAGGTCATATTTTTACTGCTCATGATATTTATTTGAAATAAAAATGTAGAATTAATCATTCTAATAAGATTAAGAAATTTCTTACCCTTTTTTCAGATTTCTATCTCTTTACTGTATTTACAAGTCATGGTTATCCAAGATGGAAAAGTATACAGACCCCCATCAGAACCTACATCACCATGACTGCTAATATTTGGCCTAACATTAGTAACTTTAGTATAGTGTTCTTGGTGTTATTGCGCCTAACATTTGGCCTATTTCTATCAAGATCATAATTCTTACCACTACCACTAGAAGAATCCACATAGGGCCGGATTTAGCAATGGGCAACGTGGGCAGTTGCCCATGAGCCTCCACAACCGGGGGCTTCCACATATTTCATGAAAAAACATTGTAAGGGAAAAATGTGGTAGCAACCTGTTAAATTGCATTGGTAGGAGTGGTAGCAACCTGGTCAATTGTACTGAAAATTGGGCAGGCAAACAGGCTTACAAAATGAAAATTCTTGAACATAAATTTACTTTAAAAATCACAAAATACTGCACCATTTTGCATCTAAGCACCCTGAATTATTCCAACAAATTCCAAAGGGGTACACCGCCTTCCTTTAGACCCCTCCCCCAGGACGGCGGTCATTAAAGTAGTGTGGGCCTCCACTCCTGAAGTTGCCCATGGGCCTCCACATGTCGAAATCCGGCCCTGAATCCACAAACTCATCTCTATTCATTTCTGAGTCCAATGAGCTTGTAATTGATGAGTCAGACTTTACAAATAAGCCATTCATCTCATCAGCTGTGTAACTTTACTTTCTCATGAGGGCTGCCATCTTTGTTGTTGTGATGCGATGTATGTACTGTTTTTACCGTGATCATACTCGAACTGAACACCTAACTGAGTTTGAACCAATGTCTGAACCACAAGTACTGAAACTGATAATGGATTCAAAGCCTACAACATGTGAGTTGGATCCTATTCCAACTAAATTGTTGTTGCAGTTTTGTGATGTTCTCCTGCCTGTCATCACACAAATGATAAATATCAGCCTGGACACAGGAATTGTACCTAAAGTATTCAAGAATGCGGTGGTGAAACCTCAAATTAAAAAGCAGAACTTGGACAAAAATCAACTCATAAACTACCGTCCAGTGTCAAATCTCCCATTTCTCTCAAAGATCTTGGAAAAGGCAGTAAACAAGCAACTGGTAAATCATATTAATAGCCACAATCTTTCGGCAAAATTTCAATCTGCCTATAACAGTGCACTTAGTACTGAAACCGCTTTGGTGCGTGTTGTGAACGACTTGCAAATGGCGATAGATGATGGAAAAGTTGGAATCTTGGTACTCCTCGACCTCTCTGCTGCTTTCGACACGATCGATCACGAACTTCTGAAACAACGACTAGCTCATGAATACGGGGTTCAGTAACAAAATACTTTCTTGGCTTTCATCGTATATATCAGACAGACACCAGTCTGTTATCATCAATGTGTCACAGTCTAATCCAATGAATCTAACATGTGGTGTACCACAAGGATCTGTTTTAGGTCCTCTGTTATTCACCTTATACACAAAGCCACTTGATAGACTTATAAACAGTCATGACGTTCTTCATCACCTCTATGCCGATGATACACAGCTGATGGATAGTTTTCACCCAGCAGAAAGTGGAATAGTGGCACTTAGCAAACTTGAACTATGTACAACAAGCATAAAGTTTGGGATGACGAACAACATGCTCAAACTTAACGAGTGCAAGACAGAAGCTATGCTTGTAGGACCAAAGTCCAGACTGCTCAACACAGACATCAG